>JXSR01S070136.1:35228-45557 GCA_000969725.1 Ophiothrix spiculata
AGTTTCATTTGTATTCTTTGAGCCAAATTAATGCTATAGGCAAAAATGTGTCCGAGAAACACCCATAGAAACCTATAGGATATTTATTTTTATTAACGAAATATTCCATTAATTCAACACTTTTTTGACCATATCTCTTCAACGAAACATAATATAGGCGTGAAATTTACAGGGGTTATGAGAAAAATATGTGCTTTGATGTGGTATAAAAATCTCCAATTTGATTTTGTGGGTGAAAGTGATTGGAATACACACCTTTAACATCCAAAACTTCCTTTGCAATGTCGATTATTACATTCCCTGCACCATAGGAAAATCGCAACCACTTATTGCTGTATAAGAGGTCATGATGAGTGAACTTCATGCTATGTTTTTTGTATCAGTTAGGTTCACAAAACAGTAATCAAAAAATACATTAAAATTATATAAATTTGACATATGGTGGTATTCTAATAAGTTGCTTATTTACATATATACCGTATTGTTTCTATTAATTCCACTGGGCGGCAACATTTCATAAGGGGTGGGCGATTATTAGAGACCAATTTTCAACATCAAATTTGCACAAAATCGCTTAGTAAGCTTAACAATTACGGCAACTTACTGTTATATGGCCCCCGATAACCCAGAAGTACTGACAATTTTTCATCATTTCCGGGATTGCGACCTCATTGGTACCGTTTCCTGTTATTAGCGATTGTTGGTTAAAGCTTAATGATACACGAAAATGCTACAAAATTGAATGTTTTTTAACACTTCTCTTTGAAATTTTTTGGGGTGGGCGTTTTATAGAGAATGGGCGATTATTAATAGAAACAATACGGTAAAACCATTGTATTACCCACACTTGTTATTAATTGCACATTGGCCATTCTTATTTTCAGGATTCCAAAGAAGTATCGAAAGATGAAAGTAAAGTAGGTGGACAACAAAAAGTAGCCTTCATTTATCAAAAACACCAACACCATATTTATCATAGTCTTGTAATCTCACAATTTCATGTCTTGTCACTGCAGTACTGACCTCAGCTGTAATATATCGCAGAAATCTCTATATCACCTAGCTATCACCAAACTCATCTCCCTGGTTTATTTCTAGGATCCTACTATGTCTTTCTTTCATATACTTTTCCGCAGGTCTTTCTTCCTTCTACTAAATTCTAAACTTTCTGATCACAATGGTCTACATTACCAAAGCTACCACCGAGCATCAGGCATGTTGCAAACGTATCCAAATTTAATTGAATTTTGAATTGCCAATCGAAAGTGCCAATGAATGATTCACAACAAATTCAGTTCCAGAAAGCTCATAATTCCTTTACTGTAAAAATGTATTCATGTATATAAGGAATTCCTATATTAATTCATTCATATACTCTTAACTTTAAATCAATTGTGAGAGCAATCTATGAACATTGGAGAACATCGCGTTTTTTGTTGAATGGGACCTATTCTAAAAACTTTCTGATCACAATGGTCTACATTACCAAAGCTACCACCGAGCATCAGGCATGTTTCAAACGTATCCAAATTTAATTGAATTTTGAATTGCCAATCGAAAGTGCCAATGAATGATTCACAACAAATTCAGTTCCAGAAAGCTCATAATTCCAATACTGTAAAATTGTATTCATGTATATAAGGAATTCCTATATTAATTCATTCATATACTCTTAACTTTAAATCAATTGTGAGAGCAATCTATGAAGCATTTTTATGTTGAATGGAACTTATTTTACAAATATAGCTATGAATTAAAAAATACATGGCAGATAGAATTCAAAAATTTGCAAAATAGGTTTCATTCAATGCTTTATGTCTCCCAATTTTCACAGGTTACTCTCAAAAATTGATTTTAAACTAGAGTATGCATTCATATGCTAACTGTAATAGGAATTTCATTACAATGTATTAATTCCTATACAGAAAAGAAATTATGAGCTTTCTGAATTGAATCAGAATTCACCGACGTTTCCTTCGCCACAGCTAATATAATAGCTGGTCTAAAACCAGCTTTGTACTGACACAACAGAAATAAAAAAGTCTACAATATGTCTATCGCACTTAATGTTGTAGAGTTCTTTGGTGTTGAACATTGCAGTATGTGGTATACGTAGAATTTCACAGAGTAACCACAAGTTTGAACATGATTTGATATAATGCAATTGTTAAATGTTTATTGACATAACACATAAATGAGTAGAACATTTTGTGGTTTGCACTCTCACATATGTGTTTTAACCTTAGTTATTGCACAATATAATACATAAAAATCCTTTACCCTTAACACATTTAATCTGGTGTGTGGAAAAATTGAAAAATGAATATCCAAATTCCTGAACTTGAACCTTAACAACTTACTGTACTGCTACATAATTAGTATACTAAAATTCCAAATTCCTGAACCAAAATATCACCCTTTATCTAATTTTGCATGCAATTAACAACCTGGTGGAGGTTAGTTACTGTTAAATATATAACCTCAAAAAAGCATGATGCCAAAAAGCAATTATTCAGTAGATCCTCCAAACAAAAGCCAATTGACTGTGCCGGTGATTGGTTCATGTATATAGCAGTATATCTAGCATGAATTCCACCTTTCAAGCCAACTCCTAAACCTACAAATCATATGATTCTAGGACCAGTGATGATCCCTGATATCATTGGCATTGGAAGTAAACCAATCTTGTGCATGCATGTAGCATGAACCAACTTATTGCATCATTGTATATCGAGGGTTGAGAGCCGGGGTTGAGAGCCACAAGGCCATATTTGCAAAAAAATAAAAGAGCCACAAGGCCGTATTTGCACCTTTGTTGCACATGCAAATATGGCCTTCTGGCTCTTTGATGCCCGTGCAGATACGGCCTTGTGGCTCTCAACCCTCGATGTGATTGTTTTAAGGCTATTCAAAAGAGAAATTGGAAATCTCCACCTTCTGCTTCTGCTTTAGATACTTCGCAACACTCCAATTGGAGTCAAACGCGAAGCTCTCTGGTCCTAGAGAGAAATGATATACTTTTGAAGGTATACCGGCCTGCTACCTTATTGTTGTGCATGAGGCAGAGTTACATTGTACCTCTGAAAAAAAGCTGGGTAGATGTTTACATTCCCCATGGTCTCTTTACAACCTGTAAAGTACTAGATGGTTTCCATAACATAGAGTCCATAGTGTTGCATCCTGAAAAAGATCAGAGGTACAATAACTCTATTTCCATGAATGACAAACAATAAGGTAATTCCAGCAGCTTTAACATTGTGCAAATTATACTGATTCTCTTTTTTGGGGTGCTTTGGAGAAACTTATAAAGAGTATTTTCATAATACAAAAATACCTGCTGCAGTGAAATTTTGATCAGCGATAACTTTGGGGTAGGTTTACGTGCTGTTTGTAGCTTTATAGTCCCGAAGAACTTTATAGGTATACAGAAAGGGTGTATTTTATTCCTGAACATTGTAGTATTGGTCAGTTTGAGATTGTATTCAAGTTTGACACAAACATATATTCTAATACATTTTGGGTCTTGGTCTCTGATGTGAGGAGACAACTAGTTCCCTCAGACATTGTCTTTCAAAACAGTTAGGCCCTTTTAATTAATGTTGTATTTCAAATTCATTTATTATGGAAAAAAGTCACTAAAGTCGGCATTACAATTCTTCAGACGATGTGAATTAACATCCAGAGTACAGGGCCAATTGTTTACAAACACGATCGGTGCCTTGCAATTGGTGGTCACGTGACTGATTTTATCCGAGGAATTTTGGCAGAGACTTAAATGCTAAACATATATTTAGCATACTTCCAATGCTTTATTTAGAACATACATGTATAAATATTAGTTCATCTAAAGGCTTGATATAACCATATGGCCAAACATGTTTTTAATGCATAAAAATTGTGTTTTAGATCAATATCTTAAATTCAAGGCATAAATCTAATTTTTATGCAAATGTACTTCATCCTTTGTTTCAAATTGGCATGAAATGAATAATTAAATTAACATTTAAATATCACTCATCATATGAATGGTCATTTTACTAAATCACATTTTCCTTATAGCTCATACTAATGGTATGTTTTTATCACTAAATATCAGTTTACAAAACCCATTTAATACTAATTTATCATTTCTTTATCAAATTTTTCTCTCTCATTTTGTTTTCATTTCATTTTATTTTTCAATGCTAAATGATTATATTTCAATTTAGAATGTTCTTTTTTCTTTTAAAATAAGGATTTATATATACTCCAAGAAGAATTGTATTCCAAACAAAATTGTACTGAAGTATAATCATAATTTATAAATCACCTATTTCTCTGTTATTCTCTAGGGCATAAGGTCAGATGATAGGATATTCCTCACGTCCGGAACATGGGAAGTCACTAAAATTTTTGGCTACAGTGAAGTCAGCAGGGTAGTGTACTACATCAGTACAGAGACCTCACCGCATGATAGACATTTATACAAGTAAGTATAACAACTGGAACCCTAGACCTCGCTGAAGTCCCAGGGGAACATGGGAAGTCACAAAAATTCTTGGCTACAGTGAAGTCAACAGGGTAGTATATTACATCAGCACAGACACATCACCACATGATAGGCATTTTTACAAGTAAGGCCAAAAAAAATTAATTGTTTGATTGGCGTAACATAGAAAAAAAAATAGGGTAGGTAGGTCGGATTTTTTTTTTTATTTTCAAAGTCTTTGTTTCACATACAAGAACACAAAATATATGGCACATATACAAAAACATCTTCACTTTTTCTGTAACACATCTTTTATTTGTCATTTTGAATGTCCTGCAAGCCATATCTTGGGCTCCCATGAATCGATTCCCATCAAATTTGGGATTTGGAGGTTTTTTACCATGCTCAAAAAAATAAAAATATCTAGGGTCGGTGGTAAAATTACCCTAATTACCTAATTACCGGGTTACGCCAATCAAACAATTTTTTTTAGGCCTAAGTTTAATAACTATAACCTTGGGCCTTCAAGGGATGGGGATGGGCATGTGGGAGGTCTTCAAATTTGTGGCTACAAGAAAGTCACAGTATAACTGGAGCCTGTGGCCTTACTGAAGACCCAGGGATGGGTGGGCATGTGGGAAGCCTCCAATTTTTTTTTTGTTTCAGTGAAGATGCATAGTGTAGTGTATTGTATCACAATAGAGACCTTGCCTCATGATACAAGTAGGCCTAATGTCAAGGGAAATTTACTCAAGGTTCACTGTATATCAGCGAAATTCTTGTGTGTGTGTGTCTTTATTTTAATGAGACTTTGTTCTGATAGGCGTTTGGAAAATAAACCAAAGTGTCTGAAAAGGACGGTATTACAAAATCTGTGAGTATGCATCACCCTCATTTGAGAAATTCCCACCCACATGCTTTTGACCAAGGGCATAGTTGTGCAATGGGCTGGAAAATATTTTGTTATTTCCAGACATAGGTTGAAAACATAGTCGGTCTCCAAACAAAATTTTCGCTACCAAACATTTGGTCGTGACGACAAAATGACAAGTGACTCCAAATAAATAACTTCAACACCAAGTTGAGACCAAATATAATTTCGCGCTAGATTGCACATGTATTGAATTGCCATATACATTGTACCAAATGTTTGTTACTGGTTCATACTTTAAATTCAATGGCAAATATTTGGTGATGTCACGACCAAATGTTTGGTAGGGAAAATTTTGTTTGGAGGCTGACTATGTTTTCAGCCATACTTCAAGACAATATCTCTGCGCTAAAAGATATATTTTAAAAATAGAGGCATACAATATGATTTGATCACCATTTTTGTTATTTCCAGTGTCTCCATCGACAGCCCTTACAAAAGAACCTGCCTCTCCTGCAACATTCGTGAAGATTGCGAATATTTTGATGCTTCCTTCAGCAAAGACTTCACCTGGTATAGACTACACTGCCAAGGCCCAGGAATACCTCAAACCACCTTCCACAACATCCAAACAGGGGACACGTATCTTGCGGAAGCCAACAAAGAACTAACTGAATTGCTTGAAATGAAAGCTTACCCAGTCAAAAGGATCTTAGAAACGACATTAGACGATGGGAGGAAAATATACCTCCAATTTTTGATACCGGGACCCGATTTGAGTCAGATTGATGAAAACAGAAAACATCCAGTGTTGATACATGTATATGGAGGGCCTGGCTCACAGAAAGTGAATAAGAAATTTGAGTTAGGTTGGAATGCCTATTTATCCAGCCGATATCATATGCAAATTATTAGTATTGATGGCAGGGGAGCTGGATATTATGGAGAGAATAATTTGTACGCGGTGTATAAGAATCTAGGGCAGGCGGAGATCGAAGATCAAATTGCAGGAGTTGAGTAAGTAAATGATTTATTGTATATTTGTGACCTGCTCCAAAGAAACCCGGACAAAGTCGGGAAAATCATTTTTTTTTTCTGATTTGCCCATATTAAAAATGCTGAAATTTCAAGCTTTAAAATGAGGTATCATTTATCAACATTGCTCAACCTTTTGCCTTTGAAAAATTTATATTTCCCTTGAAAATTCCTAATTTTTCAATTGATTTGTGGCATGTTCAATGGGCTATAACTCCATAAGTGCTTGGCGACTTTGTCCGGGTTTCGTTGGAGCAAGTCACATTGGTCGAATTGAACTACTGGAACAGAATAGAGATTTTGAATTGAGATGTACAAAAATTTAAGACTTTGATGAATAGTTATTTTGCGAAACACTTTCTTGGTGAGACTACTACCTTCACACAGAAACTTAAACAAGACAGTGGTTAACTTATTACTCCTACTGTTATGTCTAATTACTGATTTCTAACTCTCGTTTTGAAGTTTCTTAGATGAATCGTCAAAAACCAGGATTATAATTCAAAACTGTTCCAGGATAAACATTGATATATAGTAATCATGCTAGTAAAGAGCATGATGCTTACAATTATGAAGCCTTTTTTAGAGTCCATGTGGTTTATGAGGCATTCATATTATTTACATATGGCTTAGCCAATCAAAAGCAAGAATTTAAAATATTCAGACTGTATTATGGCCTGAATTTATACCTTCATTTGATGATTGCTACCAAGTTATTCACCTGGGATGATTGGTTTTATTTTTGACTTAAGGCAAAGCTTCAATTATCTTCACAAATATGCAATGTAACTTTTTGGAAAAGGTATACTTTAGGTCCCATCAAAAACTATACCCTAACCTTAACCCTAAACCCCAACCCTAAAACTAACCCTAACCCTAATCCTACACCCTAACCCTAAATTAAACCTAACCCTAAACCCTAACCCTAAAATTCTGGATGGGACCTAAAGTACACTTGGTCCCACTTTTTCTGTCATATGAAAAAGGTTAATAAATTTGCATTTCATTTTTCTCAGGTAATGTGACAAAATGTCCTACCTCAATGAGAAAATAGGCTGTAGAATAACCTTGTTTTATGATTTTATTGCTCAGGTTTCTGCGCCGAAACAAGACACTTGATCCCAAGAAGTTTGCCATTTGGGGCTGGGTAAGTAAATGAGACATAGCAAGGATAATTCCATCATTATCTACAATAATGTTTCAATCTCAGGTTTCAATGAAGGTCCTATGTTAGATTTTGATACCAATTTTTGATGTACAAGGAAAACTAGAGTGTCTGTATGAAAATAAAGAAGCAAGTTTGGATTGATTTAATCATGCAGTTGCATACCATTGTAAAATGCTACAGTGTACTTAGAGTAAACTTAAGACTAAATGGTGTAAGGCTGAGGAAAGGCAACCCAACTGCTTGTATCCCCAAAAGAAAGGTTAAAGGTTTTATCGTAAATACCCTCATATTGTTAGATGTTACAAATTTTAAAATGTTAAAACAAGCCTGAATTTACTATTATGCAGTTACGAAGTGATCAGGGGTCGATTTCACTAACATTACGACGCATCGTAGTTTACGAAGGGTTCAGCTCGTAACTACAACTAGACTTCACAAAGACGTGAGAACCCTTCGTAAGTGTTCACCGCATCGTAAGGTATATGAATTATGTATTAGAAAAATCTAACCCTTTGTTAACGTTGCGTGGGGTCAAGAGATAGTTGTAGCTTACAATGGGTTTTGGTCTTACGATGGGTTAACAATGCATTTTAACATTAGTGAAATCGACCCCTGGTGGTATACAGCTCAACCTTATTATTCAGCTAATGAGCAGGCAACTACAAGATTTCTACCAGCATTATGATCATTTACCGATGCACTGATGTTGACTGTCTGTTAATAATAATCACTGTTCTCCAAGATATATATTCTGAATATTTGATCGATAGCTTAATTGTCCAGTGGTCGATTTCACTAAACAATTGTGATGCCTCACAGCTGCGATGCGTTCAGTGCGCAGCTAGACTGTATTTCACAAAGACATAAAAACCCTTCGCAAGCGTGCAATGCGTCACAAAGTATACAAATATTGCACAGGGAAATTTCCAACATATCGCAACTTTGCGATGAGCCAACAGGTGATCCTAAATTTGTGATGAGTGAACGATGCTTCAGTCTTACGATGCCAAAAATACGTCATCTACTCTAGGACCAGAGTGAATAGTCACTTATTATACCTTCAAAAGTATATCATCTCTCTCTAGGACCAGAGAGACTATGCTGAACAGGCTTTGATGAGAATAAGTGTAGAAGTAGAAGTAGAAGTTAGTAAAACCGACCACACGTCTTCTATTACAACTTGGTTCAAAGTGAAAACATATCATAATATATACATGATCATTTTCTGGCTTTTAAAGAGTGTATGATCTGATGATGTTACTTTACAGCGGCCTCTTCTTAATCATTAACTCTTGTACCAGTATGCTCCTCTTGACCCCGGGGGGGCCACTTAGGTATTATGGTGTACACATGCGTGAACAAAGGTTTTCAAAATACCCCCTAAACACGTTTATAGAGTAGCCTTAAAAATGACCCCTAAACAAGGATTTCAAACGGTTATTCCTTTCATTTCACCCCCTTAACAAGTTTTTCTAAATAAACAACCCTATAGTTTAAAAAATTTCCCACAAACACGTTTGGTTGGATTTTGAAAATACACCCCTTTTTGTTGAAAATCAGTGTTTTCTGACCCCTAAACACGAAACGTACGGACCGTGCCTCTTGACAAAAATACCCCCCTTTTTCTGTGTTTTTTTGTTCACGCATGTGTACAGCAGTATGGCTAAGTGGCCCCCCCGGGCTCTTGACCAAGGGGTCAAATGGGTTTTTACATTTACTCAATGACAAAGAGGAAACATAACTAGTCACACTGTATTCATGGCAAGTTATGAATAATTAATGCAGTGTGGGATCTACTCACAGCAAATTATTATGCAATAGTTGAGTCTGGCTCTTTGATCAAGAAGTGGCCATCTTGTCTATAAGCTATTCATATTATTTTGATATTTGGTTGTCTTTCTTTTCAGTCATATGGTGGTTTTGCAACAACATCAGTTCTTGGACGGGGATTAGATTATTTCACATGTGGCATAGCTGTAGCCCCTGTCACTGATTTCAGATTTTATGGTAGGTAGAATTCACATTTTGACTGATAATGAGATTTTGTTTTCCCTTTATGCTATTGACTCATAAGCCACAAAACACGTCGAAACACCGGCATGACATCGTGCGGTGAATGCTTATGCTGCCTGACCAGTCACCGGTCAGTGACCTGTGGTTATGTGACCAAATCTGAAGATATACTAGCCGCAAGGTTTTTAACGCAGAATTAAATTTTTGCGGCATGCTTCCGACATCTCTACGGCTCATGTACACCGTCCATACACCGGTCGGTCACCGGCCGATGTCCGATCGGTGTCCTCTGAATTCTACCCGGTATGATTTGGTAACACATCGTAACCTGGCTGCAAGGTTATGTGACCAGGGTATCCCTCCCCTGTCACATAATATATCAGACAGAACGACAGGACGTCAGATATTATGAAGAAGAAAATAAGGAAAAATTTGGATGAAAAAGGGGAAGATGAGGAAAAATTTTGAAACCTTGGTTATTGCAACTCTCGCATAACTATGAAGGTATAGCTACACTATTGATATAGGTTAACGTGGAAAGTGTAGAGGTTTATGTATATAGATATTTGTATATATTATGGATGTGAAAATATTTTCAGGGTTAGCTGTTCAACACCAAACACTTTTTTAATGAGGGCTCTCGCGTAATATTTGTCATATATATTCACATGCAATCTTAAATTTTATGTTATATGTATTTTTCGTTCTATTCACAGATTCAATTTACACAGAACGATACATGGGTTTGCCTCATAAACTGGATAATTTACAAGC
>JXSR01S070136.1:66174-89231 GCA_000969725.1 Ophiothrix spiculata
GAAGATATCGTGACCTTCCCATCATACCTTGCTTCCAATGGAATTTTTGCACCGGTTGTCATGAAGAGTATTAGTGATAAAACAAATTTGAAATGTCTAATTAGGATGAGGTCTGCTAATTAAGTTATGTTTCATCACCAACACAATTCGTGACAAACTGTTAAAAAATCCCATGGAAGTAAGACATGATAAGCAGGTCCTGATATTTTTCATGCAGGCATGAATCTTGCAATGTATACATAAGTCAATGAGCTCTGAAACTTGAAGCTATCAAGCTTTGCTTCAAGACAAGATGGAGCAAACAGTTAACAACATATACAGAGATATAGCACACAAATCCCTGATTATCATACTGACTAAACAAATCATAATAGGGTGGACTGGGTTTACTTGGAACATATGGTAAAGTGAAACTTTACAAACTTTCTTCTTGAGCTTGAGGTAGTGGATTAGATACTGTCATTTGTAGTAAGGGCAGTTACACACCTGAATTAACTTCCTCTACAATATTTAGACAGTTGACCTATGACATGCATCATTCAAGAATTAATGTCTTGAAGATTCTAGCCCCATTGAATGATTGCATAGAAACACATGGTAAAGCAGGAATTTTTAATATAAAGCATGGTCCCTGAACAAAGCAAGCTGTGCATGCATACTCCCCTTCCCAGGGGAAGCTCCACAGTCTGTTCAAGTTCAAGACAGTATTTTAATCAGTTACCTATTAAATGCTTAATCAGATTATAAATTAAAACTCTGTAAGTTTACAGTAGACCCCGAGTACATTTTTGATGGCTCACCCCGAAAAGGGAGAATTTTGCAAGAGAACACTTTTCATAAATTGGTGAAAATAGGCAGCCAAAAATAAAGAAAATAAGAATTTCCAGCAGATCAAAATTTGATCACCTTGGTCAATTTCAACATCTAAGGTGCCATTTTAAACCTTACAAATTGCTGCAATAGATAAATAAAATGGCAAAATCAAAAAAAATGATATCATCTGCAAAGTCCCCCCTTTCAGGGTGGTGAGCAATCATATTTTAACTCTTGACATATTCACATGCATGTTTCAATTGAAGGTAGATGATAAATACTAAATCCTTGAGCTGCAATGGTAAATAGTATACAAAACTAAAAAACAGGAATATATATCATACATACAATTATAAATGAGCTGCTTTCTACTGTGCTATTTATACAAGCTAAATGTACAATACTTCAAAATTCTTAAAATTTAACATAAAAATTTATTAAGTAAATCTGCCCTGATCTTTGTCGTTCATATAAATATATTTTCATTTTTTTCACTTTCAAAAAGCTATACAATAAGTCTATTTCCGAGGTAGAAAATCTCGCAATTGGTTTCAAGAGTCGGGGTTGAGTCATGTAGCTTGGTTTACATACATATGCACAAGTGCTGATATAACCGACTCATAAAGCGCATGCACATGGGGAAGCAGGTGGCGCAGCAGTACTTCCCTCGCCTTGCACCAAAGCAATGAGCCCAGGACCGTGTCTCGGGTTCGAACCCCGGTCCAGGCGCTGTATGTGTAATTGGTTGCCAGTCCAAACTTGCTTCTGCAGGTTTTCCTCAGGGCGCTCCGGTTTTCTTCCTGCACTAAAACTGGCAAATAAATCTGACCATCTGACAAAGGACCCTCATGGAGAGCAGTGCTAGACACTGATGAGGCTATCCTCTATAAATATGTTATATTTATTTATTTATGCATGCCACAATGGGTTGTCACAAAAGAGCTGAATTAAATTTAACTTTTTGCTATGTATCGTGATCAAAACAACAACGTAATCACCCTGGACAAAAATAGTACAACATTCCTAAGGTGCACATTTGGAACATCATTTAAGTACAATTTGAGTACATTTATAGTTCACAAATTTGTACTATATTTGTACTAAAACTGTACTATAATTGTGTTCCAAATGTGCACCTTAGGAATGTTGTACTATTTTTGTACTCGATTTTGTCCAGGGCAAGTCACACATATTCTTGTCACAATACAACTTGTTTTTGAGTGTCTGACATGGTTTAGGGTTAGGTTTGTGAACACCGATTACATCGTGGACAACGAATTGCATAATTCAGAGAGCTCAATAAAAAAAAAATCATAATAAAACACAATATAGTACAAGCAAAAAAACAAAATAAGTCATAGGCGGCATCACATCACAACAAACATGATTTGTTAGGCTGCTGATGAGAAATTCTGACTACAATAAAAATGTAATTTAAATGTACAAAGTCTAACTAGAATATCAAGCAAGATGGTAAATTAAGCTGCTACAAGATACACATTAAGGTGGTTTCAGACTAGCTGTCGTTGCAGCACACAACCAAACATCTTCAATTTATAGTTGTCGTACTGTAGCATGATACATTTGCATACTACCGCAATGGTCTGTCGCAAGAAAAGTTGAATTTCTTCCAACTCAAAATATTGTGCCGTTGCGACCATCACGACAGGGTAATCGATATATCGGCTTGTCGTAGGGCAAGGAGATGCGACAAGGTCGAATTTGCGCACAAATTTTTGCCTGTCGTATGGTCGTACGATAGCACAACAGGCTTGTCTGAAACCAGCTTTAGAGCTCAAATTTATACTCATGACATATTTGTTTTGAAAGTCTGCTGTTGCTAAAATCACATTCATACAGTTTTTGGTGGAAGCTGCCTTAACTCTTTCGCTTGCTCTGAGCGGCTCACAGAGACCTAACTTTATGATAGCATATGGTAATTGTAGTGCACCATGGTTGTTCTCTTTGTTAATAAAAATTATGGCGTCAGATAGCTCTTCGTTTCAACTGCTTGCTGGCGAATTTTTGACCAATTTGGTCTTAGAATAGAAAAAATATCCAACGCTTTATAATGCACAACATTGTTTAAATTCGTCAGAACAAGCTTTTATTAATGATTGCACACATGTATTTTCATATATATTATACTAACATATGTGGAATGTAATTTTGGATCCATAATTTAATTCAACAAATAACCCTAACAGAAAAATTATGTAACTTTAGGCCAAACTATTTCGAGGGCATCATGATCTACCAAATACAAACCATGCCAGTCAAAAAAGTTAAAGTAATGGGTGATATGGACACCCAATTGGTAGGATCTTATAAAACACTACAATTTTTCAATTGGCCCGATAACATATTGATTTGAATTTTGATTAATTACATGGTATGCTCAATCAACTAAAATACACATACATGACTGTAGTACCTTTCAAAACAATGCATAATGAATATAAATTTGGCTTTAATGTACACATAAAAAAAGCTGCTATACATGATTGTCTTCATAACTTAAATTTTCTTCAATTCAAATCCACTTTCTAATAAGTTTTAGATAATCACAAACAATATACTGGTAATAAATTCAGGGGTAGCACCAGGTCAAAAAGTTTAGGGGTCCCTGGAGACAACCAAGTAAAAATAGGCAGAGTTCCAAATGGTTTTGGGTGAGTCCGGGACTCAAAAATGCAGCCTACCGCTACCTGTCTCTAATTAATGTTTCTAACAAATGCCCTAAGAACTATTTCTTATTCCTTTTCTTAGTTTCTATAACAAAAGTAAATGTTTCAGCATGTTTTTTTTTCACAATCCTTAGGGCAGAAAGCTCAGTAAAAGGCTTCTCTATATATCATAAATGAGGTCCCTATTCCAAAAGTAACCCAAACAATCATGATTGTTACAATAAGTTTACAACATGTACATGCGGTCATTTTACCAAAATGATTGATTAAGCTCACCATCAAAAATCACCAAGATGCGTCATAGCGAGGGTTCCATATGGGGACGAAATCGCTGCCCGGGCAGCAGCCCCGTGGTGGCCTGCTAGTGGTGTGCCTCGCTTCGGAAGTCAGAGGTCATGGGTTTGAATCACGATGAAAACATGCTTTTTTCTCCTATGACATAGTTGGACTTAGGCTAGAAAACGGAGCACCTCTAAATTCAGGGTTAGGGTTAAGTTACATAAAAATTTTGTAATTTTGCCAAAAATTCTAATAATGAACAACAAATTTGAGCATGCATCTTTGCTGTAATTAAATGCTTTCTAGAAAATACAATGCCCCTGTCTGGTCCCTGTCCAAAGGCATTTATTAGACACAAAACAATATGAACAAAATTACAAATTTTGTTATATGCAAATACAGTTAAAGATCACCCAGAACAAATAGAGCTAGAAACGTAATTTTATTATTTAATCCTTAACGCATCTTTACATCTAGATACTCTGCTTTAGTTATTAATTTCCCCCACTTGAAATGGTCTGTCCACAGACTGTCATGTTTGGCGCTTCCCCTACAATTTTCTCATTAATGTGGCGCATAATTGTAAGGACTAGTTGAGAACCCCTGCCCTACACTATATATGGTATCAACCAACTGAACTTTGAGTGTGTAATTTTTGATTTGCTGGGTACTGCAACCCCTCAAAATGCAAGAAATTTATCACGCCACATGTTTCACTTTTCTCCACACAGGTTATAATATACATGTAGTTAGCGGGGCAGATTGCTGACATGAATCGCCATCTTTAAAGAAAGTAAAAATACTTCTTGTAAACACTAATTTTGCACTGTAACATATATGTAAGTGACTATTCTGATCAAATTTCATTTACATACATGTACAATGTAGCTCTTTTTCTTCTGGATGATCTTTAAAACTTTTTGATACCCCCCTCGTACAACTGTGACGCATTACATCAAAAGGTTCAGGTTGTTGGTCATGCAAATTTGGAGGTACAGGCAAATTAAATCTGTAAATTATAAAGAAAATAATAAGAGCATTATATTGTCACCATTCATCGTAACTTAAAAAGCTAAACTTCAATTTTCACAGGTTAGGTAGCATTAAAACCTTTATAATTTGCTTTCAAATGACAAGAAAATCTTAATTTTGTTAAAGGTAGACAAACTTTTACCTTTTGATGTAATGTGTCAGAAATGATTCAGTAATATGTGATGACTCACCCCGAAAAGGGGACTTTGCGCCAGAATACTTTTTGAGAAACTGATGAAAATAGGCAGCAAAAAATAAAGTTAATAAATTTTCTGTTGTAAAATTTGATCGCCTTGGTCAATTTCATCAAATAAGGTGTCATTTTAAAGCTTTGAAAATGCTGTAACAGATGAAATGATAAAATCAAAATCAATATCATCTGCAAAGTCCCCCCTTTTGGGGTGAGTCATCACATATGAGTAGCAATTGGCTTCTGGTAATATTTTGTACTATTTTGTTCAACCTGACAGATTGAACATTGATGTGGCAAAAATATATACTCTATAAACCTTGAAGTATGAAACAAGCAATCAGACTCTGTTACGAGATCCATAGCATATCCCTTGTATTTGACAACATTGTGAAATGGTGGTTTTGTATTGTGTAAGAGACTAGTAATGATTGATTAGGATTGATAAAGACCAAATCACTGCGTATTAATATTTTTTGTATATATACAAAAGTATGAATTGTTCACCATTTTGGTATTTTTTGGGGTAATTTTGTTGCTACCACATGGAAAAACATTGAACATAAGTTCATTTGAATATTCAGCAAGATTTGGTATGTCCTAATGATTCAAGAAATATGGACTAATTTACTTTCCCTGTATGGTCATTTTAGTTTATGTGTGTTAATCGACTGCTTGTTGCATACTTCAAGATTGCTCTGTACATGACCTTG
Source organism: Ophiothrix spiculata (assembly GCA_000969725.1). NCBI lineage: Eukaryota > Metazoa > Echinodermata > Ophiuroidea > Amphilepidida > Ophiotrichidae > Ophiothrix > Ophiothrix spiculata. Next base: position 71,889 of record JXSR01S070136.1, read on the forward strand.
TCAACAAATTGTCTATAACTATTACTGCCACATTTTATGTTGATACATTATAAATACTGTAAAAATTTCAGTTCACATTATGAGTTGTATTGGTCATAAAAATCATATATGTATAAAAATAGATAAATAATCCAACTGCTAGATTTCAGCTGCAAAATGTTTGCAACAACACATCTCATATTAAACATTTTATCAACTGCAAAACAAACAGAACAAAAAAATTAAGTACACTGTTAGCAAGAGAAATGCTGTAAACAGGGATATTTTCGTGAGCAGAATTTTTCGCAAAACCCAACAATCATGACGTTTTCATGCGTCTTAATTATAGAGTAGCTTCATTACACTGACCTGTAGACACACAATATGAACATATTCGCAAGGTATTATATTCACGATTAGATAATGATTCGCAAAGTTTGTGAAAATTTCACCTTCGCGAAAATAATCCTGTTTACAGTAGACAGACCTATGAAAAAGATACAATAATATATAACAACATGTACATGTATGCAAGCATGTTTACAAATATGCAGTCTTTTTTTTTCCATTTGGATTTAAAATTTGTCTCAAATTCATAATTCAAATTTGTGAATCCTTAATTGTTTTATGATGCTAAATTACATCTACGTGACAAGAATTATAGCACACTAATTCGGTTCTACTAAAAATTCCGGTACATGAAATAAATCAACAGTTCCCCTGATCTTTTCTCAAAGTCTTACATCAAGCCATATTACCCCAGTAGGCACTGGAGCAAAATTAGGTCACAACACTTTGTTTGCCAAGATGGCCACTGTAGGCTTGATTATGCACCTCTAGATAATTTCAAAACATGTAATGAATATTTCAAAATAATCTAGCGGTGTAAACTCAAGTCTATAGTGGCCATCTCAAAAAAATCAAAGCTGTGGCCAGGTTGGGGCCAGCAGCACAAAACTGTGGCTTAATTTTGCTCCATCGTCTTCTCCAAGAAACAAAAATGGTGGAGACTTCAGATTTGGTATTATGTTCATGCCATAAGGCCAAAAAAAATAAATTGTTTGTTTGCCCTCCAGAGGAAAAATTATAATTTTGGGTCGGTCGGTAGGTTGATTTTTTTTATTTTTTATTCTTCACATATATTTTAAAGAATGCTGTCATTTCATGGATTTTATTGCAAATACCAAGCAATGCAGGGCTGTGGGTCATTATTTAGAGGAAATATGCATTTTATACTACTGAATGTGACTTTATACTGCTAAATTTTATGTTTTTCATTGAAAATATTGAGTTTCCATATTTTACATGTTTTATAAAAAAAAAAAAAAAAAATTGCGACTCAAATTTTTGGCATTTTTTGGGTCGGTCACGGAGGGCAAACAAACATTTTTTTTTTAGGCCTAACTGTCTACTAGGTAAACATTGTATTGCAGAGGCTGGAGGGAGATTATGAAGATTAACAACATATGACATCATACATGAATAGGGTTAAGAGTAATAATATGCTACGGCACATATTTCGTGTTTTTATCACTATTTGCTGAAGTTCAAAGCCTTGATAGCAATTTTAAAGCGACAGAAAGCTGCAGCGACGAGCACGCTACACCTAACGACTCCCTGATATAAATTTCAACATAATCCCACAGATCTAGATCTAAATTTATAAATAGCCCCACAGGTGTATCTTCTTATAAACTCGAAAATATTTTGATTAGAAAAATGTAATACTCTTAAGTTGAGATAGTGGTACCTCTCCACCCTCTGCAATATATTGCTTAGGCTAAATAAAATTGATTGTTTGTCTCAAAGCTTCCGCGCGCGTTAGTTTTAGTGCGCACGTTAGTTTTTCAAAAAGTCAAAAAAACTATTTTTGTTGTAGGGTTTTTTTTTTTTGAAAAATATTCTTCATAATTGACAAAAATTCCATATGAACTCCTTTTATATTTACTTGTAATATAAAATTTAATTAAATTAGTTCTTTATTCTGTTTTTGATTTAAAAAAGGCCAATCTTAACATTAACATAGTACATATGGAACTCTTTTCTGTTTAGAATAGCATTCATGACTTCTGTCACGCACGAAAAAAAATCTATAAAAAAAAAGATTAAAAATAAAACCGCATTTTGCATTAGTTTTTCAGAGTAGGAGAGCTTTGAGACAAACAATTTTTTTTAAATGGCCTTACCGGATTACATGTACAGCATAGCTCTTGCTCAGAGCTGTCCACTACCCTCTGCAGAGAATCAAAAGTGTGCTGAAAAGACAGCTCTTGAATACACACATCTTGTTTGTTGAGATCCTGACAAAGCTTGGTGGCTCTCAAAATACTGCATACAGAGAATAATTAGAGAATAACTACTGAGAACCAGAGACTCTGACTGAGAACTAAATCCTGTTTCTCAATTCACAGCAGGGGCTACCTGGCTCACACTTATGCCAAGCACCCTGAAGCACTTTGTACAAACTCATTAGCAAAAGTTAAATTTGAAAATTTGTTCAAATTTTGTGGTGTATATATTTTCACTATAAAGATTGAACTCCAAATGTGACAAATTGAAGTATATAATTTATTTGATATTGGCCTACAGTCACAGTGACTTACTTATAGGTCAATAATTACACAAAGCAATCAGATATGATAACTTTATGAACAACACTTTCAGTAGTGAATTAGCATTGCTTGACTAAAATAAAAATGGCACTTTTGTAAGTTGATTACAGTGGCTTTGGGAGAAGACCTAAACTTGAAGCTTGGGGGTAAATGTGCTATTGTTGTGATTATAGAGACAAATCGGTTTAGATTGTGGTCAGATAAGTAATTCATTTGGGAGTGATCAAATCTCAATCCAGTCTACTAGTTCCCTTCCCCCAGCCAGCGCGCTACGCGCGCTGGCTGGGCTCATTGCTGGGTCCGTGGGAGGGGCGGTCTGTGGGAACGGTACTAGTTCTAGTACAGCACTCAGTCAATAATACTCGTGGTGTAAATTTTGATAAAGAAGGACTTCAGATGGATGAACTCCATATATTCACATATTTGACAACAAGATAAACTCTTCTGAAACTTGAAAAACATAAAGTACACGTGATAAAATAATTTTGAGGTATATGTTTTTGAGTTAAATATTGTTTTTAAGTAAAATCTACATTATAATAATTCTATTTAACATTAACAATCAGAATAATAATTGCCATCAGCTGCTTGTTTCTACTTGTGTCACGGATTGAGAGAGAGATCCCGGACTCGCCGCCATTTTTTATTTCCGCATGGGGATCAAATTGGGTATTCTGTTTTTTGCTGGTATGTATTGCATCTTGTCGTAATGCGCAAAAATTGAAAACATGCACACACGCTTTGCGTGCAGGTTGGCATATCATTATCGTAAAGTATTATTTGGGCGATTTGTCTGGACGCGCAACCAAATCTCGACACCCGTATAATTTGGCGAGAAACGAGTATAACCGAATATACCCAATTAATACAAGAGCCAGTATACGAAGTCCAGAATCTCCACTCTTTATCTATGACTTATATACACATTCTAAGAGCTGCTTGACCATTCAATTTTGACAATGCTAACAACTAGACAGAACCACACATTCTTGTTGATCAACTTGAATTGTAATCTTCCTTCAGTTGAAAGGAATTGTCACCTCTTCATCAAAATCATTTGTTTGATCTTTCAACTGATTACTTAATTCATTTACCGATGAATTCTGCATTCCATGAGGAAGACAGTCCATCGGGCCACTCGTCTCTATTGAATCACCACAAACAGCGCTATTTATTGCTTGATTACCACCGTCGTGCATACTTGGTTTTACATTTACAGACTGTTTGCTTAACTCGTCTAAAAATGATATTGCTGATTGAACCATATCGTGATCATCTTGAAGTTGGTCAGTAATGGTTGGTGATTCTTTGTTCTTCCACATGTCGATCCCATGTTGTTTCTTTTTATGCGTCTTCAAACTGACATTATGCGTAAAGGCGTGAGAGCAAAGGTCACATTTATACGGTTTCTCTCCAGTATGCGTCCTCATGTGCGATTTCATATTCGTCTGTTGCGTAAACTGCTTGTCGCATATCTCGCAACGGTACGGTTTCACAACAGAGTGAATCACCACATGTTTTTGCAACCCGTACATCGTCTTAAAGCCTTTATTACAAGTTGAACAGAAGAAACTTTTCTTATCCGTATGAACCATTTTATGCTTTCTTAACGTTACGCTTTGCTTGAACGCAAGTCCGCATATTTCACACATATAGTTGCGAGCCGTCGTGTGTCTATTTTGCATATGATTTCTTAGCAAACCTTTATAACGAAACTTGTCATTACATAGATGGCATTCATAAGGAGTACCACCATCAAAGTGAACAGCCCTGATGTGGTCACGGATTTCGGACACATACTTCTCACAAACTCGGCAAAATCTGTAATACTTGGATAGCCGAAATGGCACGGGCTTCCTGAGATGACATTGAATATGATCCCATAAGCTTTTGCGATCAGGATATGTTACATTGCAATTAGAGCACTTAATCTCCATACCTGGGGGCAAGCTCATTGGGCTAAAAATATTTGGTTCGGCTATCTGTTTCACAACTTGAGTAAGTTTATTATACAAAATCTTTTCTGGCGTCAGCTGCTTTTTAGTTTTCCTTGGTCTTTGTTGTTTCTTTTCCTGTGAAGTGTTTTTCTTTTGTGAGATAATCTTCTTATATTTATTCCTCCCGAGTTTTATTTTTAATCTGCGTTCTTTGTCCACTTTCTCTCCCATGGATAATACCGACTTTTGAGATTTTATTCTCTTACCTTTTTTCTTCATTTTCAGGGGAGCTCGTTTTTTACCGTCATTTATTTTTACATCTGTCACATCCGCCAGATTCAAAGGTCTTTTGGATTTCTTGTGAGGCCGTTTTATCTTGTCACATATCAACATACTTGAAGCCCTGTTGGTTCTTCTGTATTCAGTTTTGTAGCGAATATTGTCCAATTCCTGAGATAAGTGGCAAAAATGTAAAAGGAAAATAAATGTACAATCTACAAATCTAAAGATGGCTCACAATATCGGACAAAAAATTTGAACTCGACAACCGCATAACCACAAATTGTGACAAGCACACGACATCGGAATTATATACTCAAACAAGTATGATTGAACTAGTCACATCTTCAAGAACAGATAATAACCTTGCTATTTACAACACTTACTTGTTTATCAGAATCCAGCGAGTCCTCTTCGCTTATTTGCTTCCCTTCTTCGTGACTCATCTTGCTGTTTTCTTGTTTGTTCTTCAACTGAGTAGAATCCTCCATATTAAGGGCACTAAATCTGGCAAAATCAATGTCCGTTTTCTTCCGAGGTCCATTTGGTAGAGGTAAAAGAGGCCAGTGCATCATTTGATGAGGTAGCATAAGAAAGGGGTGAGGTACCATCAGCAACGGGTTTTGTGGATTTGACAATGGCGGAAATGGGAATGGCACCTGTCCTAAATAAGGCGGAAGCATGTACGGATGTGTAAGTAAACCTTTCAATAGATTTGATTTTGAGGTAGAAGAATTTTCATCAGATTGATCACATCCAGTAGATAAAGAGGTCGGTGATCCTTCATTTTCTGAAGACGAAGTAGATATTGCATCAGTTATATCTTTATCGCCATAACATGGAGTTGAATTATTTTCTGGATTTTGTGAATTTGTATGAACAGTTTGCTTATCAGCATCTTTAACTTTAATCTCATTGCCTTTTCTATGAGGTAGCTTGTTCTTAAATGCAATTTCATGTGATTTTGAAGAATGGCCTTCTTCATGAGGTAGAGTCCGTGTAGCTGAAACATGTAGTGGTGTAGGAGATAAATCGCCTGTTTGAGATAGGTCACTTTCTTGTAGTCTTGCATTTTGATAATCCGTCATTTCTGAATTTACCTGAGAAGAATTATTAAAATAGTATTTCTTATGAGGTAGAGTCTGTTTCGAAACATCAGTAGCACTTGCTTGTGAAGAAATTCCAGATATATCTTTATCCGTATCCATTTTGTTATATCATATTGATTTTAGTCCAGTTTTATCTTCTTGAGGTAGTTATCACTGTTTGGTCACATTGTTGTTAATTTAAGAAGCCTAAAAATGTCTTGTTTCATTTGCATTTCAGACTATCCAACCATCATGATCATATTTCAAATAAAATTTGAAATCACAAAACGTTCATGTCTTTTCTCTTGCATCATTCTGTCTAAACTTTCAAAAAAAAGATATTTCTAACATTATCCTCATCTTGTTTACAAAGTTCTTGGAATGAAAATAGTGGTCTTGACAATGTTAAAACTATCAATCTGTTTAAGAGACTGGCTACAGAACATAATGCATGTGCTTGTTAGTTGAAATGAATTTTCCATGAGCCAATCACAGATTTTGTAGCAAATTCACTTCAGCTCTATTCTTTTCCGAGCCTCGCTGTAATTGGTGATGGTAGTAAACATATTCTTACAGAACAATCAACATTGTTCAAATGGCCAGTAGTTACATGGTTACATGCTTCATACTGTTCCTTTGCTTATATTAGCAATAACATTTCTGTAATGTTCTTTGCTTCGCAAACAGTCAACTTATTTATCTTAATTGGAGTATTTAAGTCATACAGGCCTTTATCTCTCACTTCATATTGTAATGTTTGTGCTTTCCAATGGGGCAAATTAGTTGCATCACCGGGGTATCACGTGGTGCTGAATGACCTGGAAGGAAAACACAACAAAGGACTTTGTTAAACTTATCATCATAAATAATATGCCATTGCTAAACAGATACTTACGGGTCGGATTTTGTGGAGTGTGGTGAGGATCTATCTATAGCGGTTAAGTAATATATACTGCGGTAAAATATGTCAATACGTGAACTCTTAGTATAGAGGGAATCATGTAATGTAATAAAATCCATCAAAGTTAATAATTTCAGAATAATTAATCAACAACCAAATATCTATTCCCTGGAGAACCCACAGCTGGTTATTTCATCTGATGATGCAGATATTTGGGATTTGAATGCAGTTTGTGTGTTTGGGAAATCTGCTCAAATTTGCCAATAAAGATATCCCTCATTCCAAAAAATCGGGTGCCAATCCAGTAGAAAAAAATGAAAAAATGAAAAAAAAATATTTTTCTTCTAAGCATTTTTATTAGTAAACTCTAAGTCATGGATATTGAATCCAAGAGATTTGTCAACACCACTTCTATATTTTTTCTGTTACAAAGACTTACCCATTTTTATATGGTGAGAAATGGGGGGGGGGAACACTCACTATATTGGTGATACGGGTATGTGCCGCTTTGGAGACCCCCTTTTTCACGACTGATCGCCATTCTAAAGCAATGCATTTTCCTGAAATCCCTGTTCTCAAGACTCCTGATACAAAACTATCCGCTCTCTTTCCACTCCCTACCTGTGAGGGTTATACATTAGCATGTGAGTTCTCTAAAAGCTGTTCTCTAGCCTTAGTTAATACACCTCATTGGAGATAAAATAAATTTTATGAAAGCAGTGTTTTTTAATAGTAATTCTATATATTTTTTCGTGTATCGCTAGGAAAGATGCAAAGACGCATGTGTCAATTTGCTTGATAATTCATACTTGATATTTCGTACTAGAAACTTCATGAGGTAGAGTCCGTGTAGCTGAAACATGTAGTGGTGTAGGAGATAAATCGCCTGTTTGAGATAGGTCACTTTCTTGTAGTCTTGCATTTTGATAATCCGTCATTTCTGAATTTACCTGAGAAGAATTATTAAAATAGTATTTCTTATGAGGTAGAGTCTGTTTCGAAACATCAGTAGCACTTGCTTGTGAAGAAATTCCAGATATATCTTTATCCGTATCCATTTTGTTATATCATATTGATTTTAGTCCAGTTTTATCTTCTTGAGGTAGTTATCCAACATGATTGTGGTTTGCGACTGTTTGGTCACATTGTTGTTAATTTAAGAAGCCTAAAAATGTCTTGTTTCATTTGCATTTCAGACTATCCAACCATCATGATCATATTTCAAATAAAATTTGAAATCACAAAACGTTCATGTCTTTTCTCTTGCATCATTCTGTCTAAACTTTCAAAAAAAAGATATTTCTAACATTATCCTCATCTTGTTTACAAAGTTCTTGGAATGAAAATAGTGGTCTTGACAATGTTAAAACTATCAATCTGTTTAAGAGACTGGCTACAGAACATAATGCATGTGCTTGTTAGTTGAAATGAATTTTCCATGAGCCAATCACAGATTTTGTAGCAAATTCACTTCAGCTCTATTCTTTTCCGAGCCTCGCTGTAATTGGTGATGGTAGTAAACATATTCTTACAGAACAATCAACATTGTTCAAATGGCCAGTAGTTACATGGTTACATGCTTCATACTGTTCCTTTGCTTATATTAGCAATAACATTTCTGTAATGTTCTTTGCTTCGCAAACAGTCAACTTATTTATCTTAATTGGAGTATTTAAGTCATACAGGCCTTTATCTCTCACTTCATATTGTAATGTTTGTGCTTTCCAATGGGGCAAATTAGTTGCATCACCGGGGTATCACGTGGTGCTGAATGACCTGGAAGGAAAACACAACAAAGGACTTTGTTAAACTTATCATCATAAATAATATGCCATTGCTAAACAGATACTTACGGGTCGGATTTTGTGGAGTGTGGTGAGGATCTATCTATAGCGGTTAAGTAATATATACTGCGGTAAAATATGTCAATACGTGAACTCTTAGTATAGAGGGAATCATGTAATGTAATAAAATCCATCAAAGTTAATAATTTCAGAATAATTAATCAACAACCAAATATCTATTCCCTGGAGAACCCACAGCTGGTTATTTCATCTGATGATGCAGATATTTGGGATTTGAATGCAGTTTGTGTGTTTGGGAAATCTGCTCAAATTTGCCAATAAAGATATCCCTCATTCCAAAAAATCGGGTGCCAATCCAGTAGAAAAAAATGAAAAAATGAAAAAAAAATATTTTTCTTCTAAGCATTTTTATTAGTAAACTCTAAGTCATGGATATTGAATCCAAGAGATTTGTCAACACCACTTCTATATTTTTTCTGTTACAAAGACTTACCCATTTTTATATGGTGAGAAATGGGGGGGGGGAACACTCACTATATTGGTGATACGGGTATGTGCCGCTTTGGAGACCCCCTTTTTCACGACTGATCGCCATTCTAAAGCAATGCATTTTCCTGAAATCCCTGTTCTCAAGACTCCTGATACAAAACTATCCGCTCTCTTTCCACTCCCTACCTGTGAGGGTTATACATTAGCATGTGAGTTCTCTAAAAGCTGTTCTCTAGCCTTAGTTAATACACCTCATTGGAGATAAAATAAATTTTATGAAAGCAGTGTTTTTTAATAGTAATTCTATATATTTTTTCGTGTATCGCTAGGAAAGATGCAAAGACGCATGTGTCAATTTGCTTGATAATTCATACTTGATATTTCGTACTAGAAATGTACAAATGTAGGTGGTATTAAAAATCATGGCTTCCAATTCCATCCCGGCGAACTCGCTTCGATGTGTTTACATTCAAATATAGATGAGTTACAGGAAAAGTTAATGAATATTTTATGAAGTTTGATGTGAAAATAAATGTGAAGACAAGAATGAGAAGGTTAATTGTGGCAGTTTTTGCAATATTGGAAGAGAAAAAGGCACTGGAAGGTTTTTGTGGACCAAAGAACGTAAAACAAGCTATTATGTTTGAACAGACCATCTTGAGACTAAGTCAACATCTCAAATTTGGCCAAATATTGAAGCTGTTCCTAAATTTGATAATCAGTGTCCCCTAGAGAGTGATTTGTTAACATTTAGAATCAAAAAGTGCGATTTGGGGGCCAAAACTTAGCTTGGATGCCGAAACATTGGGTTTCCAAATTTGACAACCTCATCTTTGTTTACTTCCAAATTTTGGATGATAAGTTTCAGCTTTTCCTTTAAATTAGTTCTGTAATGATAATAGACTATATAGATACCGTATGCTACATGTATCTATGCTGAGAGGATTTTTTTAAATTTTTCATTTTTCATATATTTCATGTCAAAACTTAGAAAACTTAAATGGCAGTTATACACATAATTCCCATGACTTTTGAGTCAAGTCATGGTACCGGTACCAGGACTAATGTACATGATTACCGATTCGATTTGACCGTACTTCGCCGCTATAAAATATTTTCGCTGGTTCTCAAATTCTAACATTGCTTTTTGTGAAAGGTTAACGTTTTTATGATGATGACTCAAGCGCGGTCAAATTTATTGAATCAAAAAACAAACATGTACTATATCGTCAAACAACCCTTACCAAAAAGAAATGCTAAGTTAGCATTTCCTTAGCACTATATTAGCATTTAATGACTAAGAAAAGTGCTTATAAAGCTGCTGTTAGCAATAAATGTTTAGTGTGGGCTGTTAAAATAAACTTCTTAGCCTTATTTCTTAGCCTTTCTGTCTTAGCATTTAATTCTTAGCCTTTCTGTCTTAGCATTTAATTCTTAGCCTTTTCTGTCTAAGCATTGAATTCTTAGCCGTTATCTGTTTTGATTGAAAGCCTTATTTTTCATGAAATTTATGCATTTATCAATTACTTCCCCAGCCCTAGGGGACCCGGGATAGTGCGGAGACAAAGCAGGGGAAGTATAGATTTTCATTGCCCCGCATGCCAGGAAGTTAGCTGAGACTTAGACGGGGATGTACAACAGACTGTCCCGGCTATGCCGGATTTGTAGCAGGAGATTTAGACTGTATCAAAACGCTTGTTTAAGCGTGTACGCTCTATCCATCCATACAAGAGCACCCGACTGAGCGTACCGCTATTCTGCAGTAGGCTGTATCGAGTGTTTGGTCCCGACTCAACACAGGCCTAACGATGTACATACATCTTATAGGCCTGAGAGAATTGAGTTTGAAATGAGATTTGCGAACGCAGTTTTGTGACCGTTAAAATCTATAACTATTTGTGTCACTTGAAATGCTCACATCGACTGTTATATCAGTTCTCCTTGAAGTGAAAAACCATTACTTGTCCTTTTCACTGCTCTTCATTTAAAAAGGTGAAATTTCGCAATCATTTTCTCACCCCATAGGCTGTAACACAAGCTGATGCTCAAGTGCGCCCAAAATACGACCCAAATACCGACTTGTAAAAAAGAAATACGCCCGGCACTAGTTTTAGACATCCCACACGTGATCATTTCACACCACCATGTTTTTTATTAAAAAGTCGGTTCGACAATGGAAACTCAGCTCGGGATAGACGTCCACGGCAGCCATTACGGTTTGACAGTTCTTCCTATCTAGGCTACAACCAATGCATTCTCATGGGATAAAATTAGCCAGTGACTTTTTAGCTATTTGCCATCCCTTTTTTGTTGGATTACTCATGTATTATTGTTAATAATATTAATGAGTATCTACATGAGTGTTTGTTGATTGAAAAAATCAAAATCTTCTTCTTCTTCTTCCGATGAAGTGCAAAACTCACATGGGCGAGTAAAAGGCGCACTGTGGTGTGGGCACGCGTCGAAGCAAAAAGACGCATTAATTTGACGGCTGTGCAAAATATATACAGGGTGCAAGCGTATTGTTTAGAAAATCTTGCTCTTAACTTTCAAAGCCATCAACGGGCAATCTCCTGAGTACATCAAAGATCTCATTAACATCTATAGACCTGCTCGTACTTTGCGTTCATGTTCCAAACTTCAGCTTGTAATTCCTAGGTTTTCAACATCATATGGCAAGCGTGCCTTTTCCACAGCTGCTCCCACTTTATGGAATGAATTACCTGTTAACATTCGCCATGCCACCTCCCTTAGTCAGTTTAAGTCTTTGTTGAAAACTCATTTGTTCAATCAATAGGTTCATGTTCCTGATTTGTTGTTGTTATATTATTTTGTGTGTAGTGTATGTAGTGTAAGGTTTTTCTTTGTAAAGGGCAATGAGACCTTTTTTGGGTATATTGCACTAAAAGCACCTCTGTATTATTATATTATTATTATTAAAAAGTCCAGATCATCGGGAAGCTACCACCTACATGACCCCAATGCACGCTTGAATGCATCGAGTGTCTGGCAACTTGATGGATCTGCAGGAAGTGAGTTCCATTCCCTGATGGTTTGAGGAAAGAAGCTGTAGCTGTAGGCTGATAATCTGATGTGCGGAATGGTGAATCGAGTGCTGTGGCCTCTGGTTGATGAAGATAGTGGAGTAAGATGCACGTTCCACGGAATATCTACCAAGCCAAATCTGATCTTGTAGAGCATGCATAGGCGGCTGTTCAGACGACGAACTTCTAGAGTCGGCCATTCGAGAGATTGTACCATAGCAGACACACTGCTTGTCCTATCATAATCTCCCTTGACGAAGCCAGCTGAGCTGCATTGAACCTGTTCTATTTTAGTCGTGTTGAGCTGAGTATGAGAATCCCATGCTGCCGAGGCAAATTCTAACGTTGGCCTAACAAACGTGGTATAAGCTGTTGCTTTCACTTTTTGGCTGCAATGGTGGATGTTCCTGGACAGGAAAGCTCTGGTGGATCTGGCTCTTTTGGTGATGCAATCAACATGCTGGTTTAAGTTGAGTCTAGAATCTAGGTGGACAACGAGGTATTTTGCAGTCTCAACGACATCTAGATTGTGGTTATGGATGGTATATGATGCTGGTACAGGAGTACGTTTGTTTGTGACATGAAGCACTTGACACTTTCTAGCATTGAAACGCATCAACCAGTCCTTTTCCCATCTCTGTAGAGCATCAATGTCCTTCTGAAGGGCAACAGTATCTTCTTGTGATGAGATCTCTCTAAAGATGACGCTGTCATCAGCAAACAGATGCACGGTCGATGATGATGAGATGCAGTCGGGCAAGTCGTTGATGTATATAACGAATAACAAGGGGCCAAGGACGCTCCCTTGTGGTACTCCTGATGTAACTGGAGACTCTCTGCTTGCTTGGCCGTCAACTAGCACTGATTGCGTGCGACTGGAGAGAAAATCCTGGATCCATCGGAGAGTGGTGTCAAGGATTCCATAATGCTCTGCCTTTCTTAGGAGATGTCGATGTGAAACCTTGTCAAAGGCCTTTCCATAATCCAAGAGCACAACATCTGTCTGAGATTTGTTGTCCAAGCTTTTGGCCAGATCATTGATGGTGAGAATCAATTGCGTTTCACAAGACCTGTTCTTCCGAAACCCATGTTGAGCATCTGATAGAATGTCGTGGCTGGTGAGGTGACTAATTACAGCACAGTGAATAATATGTTCACAAAGTTTACATAAAATAGATGTCAATGAGATACATGTAGGTCTGTAATTTGCTGGGTCTGACCGACTACCTTTCTTGTAGATTGGTACAATGGATGCTTTTTTCCATGTAGACGGGATCTGCCCTTGGTTGATGGAGGCTTGGAACATCAATGTGATGGCAGGAGAAATTTCTTGTGCTACTTCTTTTAGTAACTTCGCTGGAATACCATCTGGGCCGGTGGCTGTAAATGGCTTGAGGTTATGAAGCAGCTTGATTACTCCATTCTGGTCTACTTTAATGTTATTCATAGCAGGATGATTAGTGTTGCCAAGGTCTGGGAAAGGGGAACCATCATCAGTTGAGAAAACCGAGGTGAACTGACGGTTTAAAATGTTCGCCTTCGACTTGGGGTCTGCATGGAGAAAAGAGCCATCTTTCAAGGGGGCCACCCCCATTTGGTCTGCTCTTTTAGACTTGATGAGGGCACCAAGTTTCTTGTTCCTGGAACCTGGCTCACTATGAATGATGTCATAAATGTACCTCTTGTACACACTACGGCAGGTCAGTTGGGACTCCTTCTTAAGCTTCTTGAATCTGGCCCAGTCTCTGACTTTGTTAGTCTTACGTGCTTTCTTGTAAGCATGAGCCTTTCGTCTGGTGGAACGTTTAGTGGCGGTGTTAAACCAAGGCTTATTACATCTAGTTGAACTCAGTTTACTTGGTATGCACTCGTCAAGGATTGATTCAAGTTCTTGTTGGATATCATCGGCTAGCAATTGTACTGGACTGGATGTAGTATGTTTGGATGTAAACTGGTCAGACCATTTGTTGATCCTCTCTTTTATGGGATCGAAGTTTGCTCTGTTCCACAGCAATATCTTGCGACGAATTGATCTTCTTCTAAAGGCACGCACATCGACATCCATGAAGACAATATCATGGTCACTGAGACCAGGTAGGCTGCAGCATTTGTTTACCAACGATGGCCTGTTTAGTCATAATAACATCCAGGGTATTTTCACCACGGGTTGGGAAATCAACCATTTGCTCGAGACTAGTTGAGTCTAACACTTGAAGCAAGGCTTCATTTATAGCAAGCCTATACTGATGAGCAACAATGGAGCTGGTCTGCCAGTTGATGTCAGGTAAGTTGATATCTCCTGCGATCCATATTGCAGCATCTGGATTTTTACGACACAGATCAGTTATTGCATGACATAGCTCATTCATGTTGTCTTGGTCGTTATTAGTTGCCCTATACAGGGAAGCAACTATGATTGATTGTTTCCCATTGATTATTTTAGCAGCGATGATCTCAGCTGACTTAGTTTGAATATCAATTTGGTGGTTGTTCAAGCTACTGTGGATACCAAGAAAGACTCCACCATAGTTGTCACTCCTATCTCTATGGTACAAATCGTAACCTGATGGGAAGAATTTGCCTTGATTGACAGATGATTTAATTTAAGGCAAGTTTCACAGCCGAATATGATGTCTGGTTTGACGGCATCTGTGATACTCCAGAATTCCTCACGCTTGGAGAAGACACTCTGAAAATTTATCTCCAGCATTCTTAGTTTCTGGAAGTGTTGATTGTTGGCTTGTTTTGGCGATGAACTAGCTTGTGGAGATCCTGGCTGACTGGGGCTAGTTGAGCTTGTGGAGTTACTAGCACTGCAGGATTCTGTTGATCTATCGAGGATGACCGAATCAAAAAGTCCAGATGAAAGATTTGGTAAGCCACATTGAGGACATTCCCATGGTAAGTCAGAACGCCCAAGTGAGTCAAAGATGACATCAGATATGCCCACACATTCGGAGTGATACCAGGTCTCACATGTTTCACACAGAATACTAGCTTTGGCTCCCTTGTACGATGTACATGCCTTTTTGCATTCCCCACATGGATACTTAGGCCCTCGTGGACCTGGATTACGTTCGATTACGTTCGATATCTCCGGCACGTAAGATGAGATTTTGGGAGATTGTAAACTTATGGCGAACATGATGGTAAACGGCTTCAATTAGGTATGAATAGATCACCAATGATGTCCAGGAATAATAGACATACTGCAGGATTTGTTGGTTAATGTGTACTTTGATCATGCATTTGTTAATTTTATAAGGTGATTGTTTACATAAAAGTGTTTATGTTTGGTAAACTCCTGACCTTGACTACCGCCATGGCCTATGGCTTAACTTCCTTAACTTAAGGAAGTTAAGCCATAGGCCATGGCGGTAGTTAAGAGGCTTAAGAAACTCACTAAGTTTAAGGTGTGCAAGAGCACATTTCCCACATTTTTCATGATGCGAGTTGTTCAAAATGAGACTTCGAAAAATTGGCAATAACCATTGTTCAATGGAGCCCAGTAAGTCGAATATAAATATGAAATCATATTCGGCTTACTAGTAAGTCTATTTATTATGAACAGGGTCCTAAACTACACCGACCAGGGTCCAGGCATTGGCATTTTTATTGCCATTAGTTTAATAGCAATGACATTGGTAGCCATGTTCAGCAAGAGTCAAGAGATGGCACCCTTCATTTCAAAAACTGTTTGCCTGCCTGTGACATCACAAGTGGCCACTGCTCATTTTTCCCATAGAAAACAATGCAAAATTGTATACCATTTTAGCTTAAATGAGCGTCACTTTCATGATTTCTAGTTGAGTAGATGTTGATTATATTGGTCATTTCCAAACATAACCCTGTAATAGGCTGTATTCATTTCATTTAGTAACAGGATTTAAAAGGGAAAAATATTGAAATTTTTTCATTTCATTTAGTAACAGGATTTAAAAGGGAAAAATATTGAAATGAAAAATTTTCCCCATAGACTTACACACTTAAGAAGTCTGCTGAATTCTGCATCATACGGTTTTTGGCAATTTTGCAAAATCTTCTTTTTGCTCTAACTTTAAAAGTACTTAACGTAGAAAGTTGGTTGAACCACCATTTTGTTGCAAATTTTGTCACCTGTAATTTAAATCAGGGCCTTGTTTCTCTTGCGTTTCTCCTGAAGCCATGCTGGTAGTCATTAAGGCGTCATTAAGGTGTCATTAAGGCGTCATTAAGGCGTCATTAGGTAGCATTAAGATTATATAGGCGGGGTCTATGTCAATCAAATGTGCAACCATGCGCAGAACATGTGCGCATGGGAATTCCAGTGACCGTGTGTGTGACTTATAAGCTTAATCTATAAGTCTATATAATATAGAATATATTGTTTATAAGTCTATAAGCTTAATCAGCACAGGTCAGCCGAATTCAAATGGAAATTTCACTCTTTGTGTTGGTGAGCTTATAGTCACCGTGTAGTGATAACATGCTAATTTTGATTTTTTTCTTAAATAGGCCAAAATATACATCATTTTAAAGGTCTCAATGAGACAAACACAATGGTGCAATTTTCAATGTCATAGTCCTTTCGGTTGCGAAGTTATCGGTCGTCGAAGTTGGTAAGTTCATAAAATTGCGTGCCATCAATGCGTTAAATTGCGTGCCAGCAAAAATTGGCTGTAAATAAGCCAAGTTACATGTCATTTTAAAGCTCTCATTGAAAGCAATCCAAGGAAGTTATTTCCATTACTATAAAACCTTTTATTGCTGATTTACAGTATATTTAAGATAGTTCTGCACATAGTTTTCATATGCACAAATTGACCTCACTTTGAAGTGTACAGTGAATTGACAGTATTTAAAAAAATCCTGATCCGGTTCTATTTAACCATTTTTCTTATCTTTATATTACAGATTTGAATTACTACAAAGAAGGAAAGAAAAGAAAAGAAAAGACAGAAGGAAATAGGGACTGAAAAGACAAAAAAAAAAAAAAAAAGAGGGAAGAAACTTCTTTTAGGGGAAAGGAACACATGAAAAAATCCAAGAAGAGAAATTTCAAAATTTAGATACAGATTAGAATTACAAAGAAAAGACAAGACAAGAAAAAGAAAGGAAAACAGTACTAAAATAGTAAAAGAAAGGAAGAAAAGAAGGATATCAAAGGACTGAAAATAAAATGGGGGAAGCCCAAGCCAAGTTATTTAAAACAAAACAAAACCAAAAAAAG
>JXSR01S070147.1:0-17406 GCA_000969725.1 Ophiothrix spiculata
CTTAAAATATCAAGGCAAGAGGTCATCTCTGAAATGTGTTTACGAACAATCAATAGACAAGTCACGCAGCAAGAGCATGTCTTGTCTACGTCATAGATGTTTTAATTTGGTTTATAAGCTGTTTTGAGCTTTTATTTTCTGAAAAATCCTATGAATATTACGAGAAACAAGAAGTAATGGGAAGCAACACTAATTGAAATGTATAACATATTAAAGCTTGATATTTCAACATTGGCATTCCATGTTTTCAGATTTTGTTGCGACCCAGAAAAAGTAATAATGGATGATAAAGTTCATAGAGTGAAAACAAAATCGGAATGTTTACAATAGTAAACCATTATACGTGTACTGCTTGACGTCATCTAATTAGGACTCTGAGCTTGTTAATCGCATCAATGAAATCGATTGAAATCGCCTGTACAATAATAGCTGTGAGTAAGTCTACCATTGATGTATACAGCCAAACACCTCCACAGTGGGTACGATGCTAGCCAATATACCTTTTAGCATGATTGCAAAAGTCTTGACTGTGGGGAAGGCTAGAGATCCTTCATAGTTAATTATGAGACACACATATTTTCAATGGTTTATGAAGCTGAATATCCATGTGCTCTCTTATCTATGGTAATTGCTACATGTTGTTAGTAAAAGGTCAGCTTTTTGAAAACAAATGTAAGCAATTACTAACCAGGCGAGCAATTGCTTGGAAGAGATTAGAAATAGCTTTAGCTGCCTTGAGAGACCTTTTTCTTGCAAGTCAATGCTAGCTTTTAAGTATAGAAATTCAAGAAAAAGCTATAGAAATAGCAATTGCTACTTTTATGAATTCGGCTTAATATTCTTCTGTTTATTGTGATTGATTACGCATGCGCAACTTCCAGTACGAGATATTTATATAATAAATGTCCAGTTGACAGCAAGCAGTCGCGTGGCGCAACGGTGTTGCATTCAGACTCCGAATCAGGAGATCGTGGGTTCGAGTCCCGTCATAGTCGTTTTGTAAATTCATATTTTTTTGTTTTTGCATTGGCGTGTTGATTTTTCTTCAATTATTCACTGTCACGACTGAAATTCTCGAATTTTTGACATGATATATATATAAGAACCCAAAAGGTTACTTTTCAATCAAAAAAAACACATGTCAGATTCATTAATTTTCACATGAAATGCAAAATTTTTCAACACAGCGAGGGCGAGCAAGTTCTGAGTATACGAGTATACATGCACGCTGCTTGTATCAGATGACCCGTAGTGACAAAAGGTGCTGGTTATCGAAATCTTGGTGGCTGGTTATCGCAATACGTATGAAGAGCCGATATTAGGTACCTTTCATACACCACATCGGCGTATTTATTTCTCCATGTTTTATCTTCAATTTTAAAGTCTTATAGGTGTAACAGGACCGGGGTCTAGGCTAACTGGTTAAATTTGGGTCCTGCCAGGGCTGGAACCCGGCGCGCAACTTAGATAAATGTGACAACGGAAGGGGACAATTCAACACACAAAGCTAGTTCTTTGATTAGAATACCGGTACTCCTTTATTATCTCCAATATGCAACAAGGAACAAAGCAATGCAGAACAACAGACAAGCTGTAACAATAAAATACAAGAAAAGTATACATTAGTGATAATGCTGATATTTACAACAATCAAACCAAATTACTATCGTTTACACCATTCTACAATAATGTTAACTCGTTTCATAGAGTTACCAAAATACATCTCTATTTCAAAAGACTCATTATTATGCACGTTATCTGGCAAATATCTGCTGGTGGCTAAATGGTGTGCACACATATTAAAAACTGGACATTAACATATTTAATTATTTACATGACAAAACATTGTGCAATCTCATTTGCATCCCAGATGAGCAAAAGGTCAACTCGTGGTAATTGACCCGGAAGTACTTCAACAATGGACCATGCAAAACCACGCCGAGAATATTAATGTGGGCCAATCGTAAAAACACCATTTTGACCACAGTTTACAAAATGAACAATGTTACTCGCTTACAATACACAACTTTCACAATGATCATGAATTCGAAATTAATACACTCTAGCGGTTCTTTCAATGTCATACACGGCCTCATAGCATGAAATATAAGTAAGCAAATCCAGGCTTATTTCTCGAGTTTCAGATTACGAAAATACGATCCGGCACGCCATATTGAATTTACATAAAGACTTTTCTATTGACGATACGATTTCAACTACCAGATCTAAAACATTATTTGTGAAATATCACGACCTACAAAATTCACAATCTTAGGTTCATAACAAACACAAATAAATATATTACTAGAATCTTACACTCATTACTTAATTAATTACTAATTACACACTAATTACGCGTTAAATATTTGACACTCTTACCCGAGAACCCAGCTTGCCGCTGCCCTTGCAAAACGTCAGAACAACGTGGAGAAATCTCCTGTCAATCACGACAAGCGCACAACACTGAATATTACTCACAATAAATGAAGTTGCAATCCCGTTACATAGGCAAAATATATTTTCCAAATTTCATCAATCTTAGTTTTCATAATTTTGCTAGCGGAATCGACCAAATTTATGTCTTTTTATCTTCTAAAACAAGATCGATGTAGTGGTTGAAATTCGTATGTTTAAAAAGGTTCAAAATTGTTGATTTTTATAGAAAATACCATATGATGCATCCTTTTTACCTATAGAAAAAAATCACTCACATTATAAAGGAAAAAATCCAAGTTTTCATACCCACGTTCCCATTTTGCATTTGCTTTCTCCTTGTTCAAAGGGTTCAAAGTCAGCTTTATTGGTAGATCACGTCAATAAAAAAAATCTCGCAACCAAGATTTTGTAATATCGATTATGAATTATATCGGATAGAAGAAGGCGAAATATTGTCACCTGCCGACAGACTGATCACGTGAAGCGATAAGTCTTCCATACTACGCAAGGTACTTGTTTACTCCACACATTTATTGTGTTCATATGTTTATAATGACTTCAATGGTAGTTATTTTGAGCTACCAAATATTTAGCGCAACAAGTCATTGTTATCTTTTAATCTGATATATAATTCCAATGAATTTATGATAACGGAGGCTTGATGATGAAAAATCAATGCACACACTTATATTTTGTTTGATGCCAAATGATTGTTTTGTGGATTATCCATTATTAATTAGAAGATGTATTGGAATTAATGTAATAACAAAGATTTGTTGCACAAAGAATTTTGTACCTCAGAAAGAACCAGAGTGGAAAGAACTATAAACTGACCCAGTCAAATAATATTTTACGGGGTTGATATTTTCAACGATTTTACAAATTTGTTAACGTCTAGATTGTATTCTTTGTGTGAACGAAATGTTACATTAAATCGTACTTCTGTGAACATTTTCTCTCGTAAAATGACAGCGTTTCTTTTGTCCACCTTTAGAGGATTGCAAAAACTTAATTTCACGGTAGGTAGCATTACAAATTGTAAAATCGTTTGTAATGGGTTTACAAAATGGTCAGTTCGCTACGTAATCTGTTTTAAATATGAATACGCTTCACAATAGGATTACATTGACTGGTAGACGCAATGAAAAGGAATTACAATTAACACATGCTAATTTAACAAAATTGAGAAACTGTTTTGTTAACAATTTTGTTTACGACACGCCGGGACGACACGTTAACTGGAAAATTGAACTCAACAAATGTCTCGTTTTCGCTCGAGAACAATAAGATTCTATTATAGTAGATTTTAAAGTCAGTGCACCTCTTTCATATATATATATATATGTATGTATAAGTCTAAGAAACGAATTTTCGTGATATTAATTGATGAAATTATACTTGAAAAGGAAATTACGAACACATTTGATCGGGTGGACTTCTAAAACTGCATAACTTTTGACTGAAGTTAGTAAAGGGTATTTTTCGATGAGAAATTTGACGAAGAATCCAATTTAATAGGTAATTAATTTCAAGTAGTGTATGCAGGAAAAAACATGACCGATAAACGTCCCAAAAATTAAAGAATCGTTTTCATGGATGTTAACCATCCTCAGCATTTTGACCACTATGAAATTGGTCACCAAATGTATTTTTTAAAGACCATCACAACATCTTTCAATTTAATGTTTTTGTCATCTGGTCACATCTTTCCACAACAAAATCTAATGGTGCCAAGTTGGTTGACCAAAATGCACGTTTGCTTTATTTTGCACAATGTATAATTTTTACCCATCCTTTAAAATTATACTTATATAGATAAAATCAAAAATCCTTGGAAAATAAGAGACCGTGCAGCCTGGAGAAACGTTATGTACCGTGCAGCCTGGAGAAAGGTTATGTACCACATTATGTAGCAGACATGTTAAAACAAACTTAAATGGCTTTACTGAATTTACATAGCCTCTTGCCATTTTCACTTTTTTTAAATACTTAACTCGATTTCCAGAAGTCAAGTTATGCATGGTCCGTCAAAGGTTGTCAGGGAGAAAAACTGTAACTGAGATAAACGCGTTCAAAGATCAGTAAGCCCAATATTTTCTGTTGATTGCTTAGAAATGGAACTTTGCTGGTTTTTGAAGTAAGCATAAGGATTGTGAATCTGAAAAAAAAATCAATTCCGGTAAATTGACATGCATTTTCACCTGTAGCGCAAAATGAAGTTTACTGCATTTACTTTGATTCTGCGTATCAAAATTTACAATCTGCTGAATAAAAATTGACCTGGTATAACCTTGTACCTATGATTTGGTGTGAAACGTTATTAAAATAGGACCCGTTTATTATTTATGTCACAATTGTATTCAATTAATTGCTTTGGTGGTTAAATACAGATAATAAACCTGTTTGTTTTCACCAAAAGTATTCTAGCATTTGGTTCAAACATGTCTGCTAAAGGCTATTCGATAGTTGCAGTAATGTGGTGCATGACGTTTCTTCAGTACGGCATCGTGAAATCTTTGGGAGTTTTATTCCCTGATTTGTTAGACCAGTTTGGAACGTATACAAGAATCATTGGAGTTATACTATCGATTGTTGTTTTCGGAGGAGACATTTTAGGTAATTTATGCCATACATAATGAGGAGTATCTATAGTCAGCCTTCCCAGTCAACAGCGCACAATATAATGGGAAAAGGCGCTATATAGCACAAATGTTATAAGCTATTATATCCTTTACGCGATCGCACTATTTGTCAATTACTTTGTGTATCTGTTCTGGTTTTTCATCATAGGATAATTTACATAAATTGCGTAAGCCCAAAGAAAACGGCGTTTATAGTGGAGGTGTTTAGTGCTGCTAGTAGTATATTTCGGATGATTGCTATTTCTGAGATTTGTGCGATTTGCAATTAACCACTTGGTATCATAACTGATTGCTATTTCTGCATTTTGTGCGATTTTTGCATTTCTTCGAGTTGTGCGTTTCATCTTTCTAAGTACAAGATGACTAAGTTGATTGTTATTGATGCGTTTTATAACAGTGGGGTTAAAGTACATGGTGATTTAGATGAAACAGTGTACTTTTTCAACGTGGACTTTATAAAGTCCAGATTTTTAGACATTTCGGGTGTTTTTGTTTTTGGTCAATGGGTTAAGTATGAATTCATACTACTGAGCAGTGTGCGGTCTATTAGTAACGGGATGCACCCGCTAGTCCGACAATGCGCTAGTCCGACTACACGATTTTCCTATACCTTAGAGGTGCGCTAGTCCGAAAATGAAAACCACTGCGCTAAATTTCAAACTGAAATCCACTGCGCTAGTCCGAATCTAAAATCCACTGCGCTAGTCCGACATAAATGTCGGACTAGCGCAGTGTTTTTCAGATTCGGACTAGCGCCGTGTATTTCATTTTCGGACTAGCGTAGTGTCGGACTAGCGCACTGTCGGACTAGCGCATTGTCGGACTAGCGAAATGTACCCTATTAGATAAGTATGAATTTATACTAGAGTATGCAAACACGGTACGGAGCGCTTAAGCTTAGGTGTATCGGTTAAGATTTCATCGACCATTTGTGTGTTGTATTGTTAGTACAAAGGGGGGGGGGTTATTGGGAATGTTTTCGGGGTACTTTCCCTTTTTGGGGGGTTAGGAGGGTGATGGGTCGTGTCGGGACAGTTCTTTTGCAGAAGGACGCGCTTAACTGACGCACGGAATTTCAAAATAAAACTTGAACTTTTTGCCGTAAAATAATCAAAAATTGGTGATTCCTCATAGAAAGGAACATTTTTTCTGTTTTCCTATTGATTCAACATTGAAAAAAAAATATGGTTTTTCCGCCTATGCCAAAGTGTTACTAGTGCAAAAGTAAAAAAAAAATATCTTAATCAAAAAGCAATTGTATGTGCTTGCTTGTCTGGTACTACCTCGCAGATGCGTAAAGAAATGTTTAACTTTATAAATGCAAAATATAGAGTATTCACATAGTTTGCTCTTTCATGTTAATCTCTTCAAGTGGATTTGGTTTCTTAATACCTAGTAACGATCCTTAACAACGGCGAATATATTGCAAAAGGTCATCTAATACCAACCATACTGTGCACATATTATCTGTTTAGAACGCAAAAATAAGTGATACCATGTTGCAAACCCGCGATGTTGCCCTAACTAAAAGAATATGTGTGCATGTCTTTACTTGCTTAGAATATAATGCAACCGTTTCACACAATAGGCCTAACCATTAAGTATGAATCCATATTTAATTCATAGACCATACACTGAACTCAAGGGAATCAATTTATACCTAAACCATTAACTTTAAGCGCTCCACCCACGCCGTGCTTGCATGCTAGTATGAATTCATACTTATCTCATGTACGCTAGTATGAATTCATTTGGTAAGGTTTCAATCAAATCAGACTAATGAAGTGCATTATATTTTTGAATTTTACAGGACTATTTGCTCAACCTCTGTGCGAGACTTTTGGAGTTCAAACGGTCGTTATATCTTGCGGAGTAATATCTTGCGCAGGATGTTTTGTGATATGTTTTACCAATAGTATCCCTGTCTTAATAATCGGAGTATTGCTTACGGGTAAGGCAGTCCTGGCACCATGACTTGACTCTATATCAAGTCATGGAAAATGCTATGTAGTAAAACTGCCATTTAAGCTTGTCTATACAGACCATCTTGGGACTAAGTCCACTCCACAAATTCAGCCAAAATATTGAAGCTGTTCACAAATTTTATACTCAGTATGCTCCCTGAGAGTGTTGTGCATCTCATGATAGGTGATTTGTTAACATTTGGAATCAAAATGTGTGATTTTGTGAACCAAAATTTACCCTGTGTGCTATATATTGGGTAACCTCAACTTTGTTTCCGGATTTTGGGTGATTAATTTCATCGTTGGCTTTAAATTAGGTTTGCAATGATTCTACATAATTAAAAGTTGTTGCCTATGCTAAGAGGAATTTTTTTAGGTTTTTTATTTTTCAAATATTTCATGTCAAAACTTAAAAACCTTAAATGGCAGTTTTACTTCACACATTTCCTAAACTTGACACAAAGTCAAGTCATGAACAGGTATTTTTGTTTTATTCTTGTCAGTAAGTAACATTTTCGCTGGTAAGATTTGATTTGATGGGAATGTGCTACAACGAAAGTATCCAGTGTAGTCGTTCGGACATGATTTCTTCATTATTAAGATTCTAATAGAATTATCAAATAGGATCTGCAACATTCTAATGCTTCCCTTGCTCGAGAAACTCAAGCCAAAAAACTTTTTGTTTTTGGCTTGAGGCAAGCTTTGTAGTACAGCCTATCACATAACGGTAATTTGTACGTAAATTGAAAAATACAAATGGTACTTGAAAAAAACCAGAAATTGTTTTATCCATATTCATGAAAGGAACCTTTTTGCACTAAATTTATGAAAATCGCACTGTATGAAAATCGCACTGAACGAAACAAAGAAATTAAACATTTAAGTTTTGGTTTGTTTACTTGGTTATAGTTATGTGCCTTCAAACAGCATTTTTGTATAGGCATGATAAGGTACGGTGAGTTGGCCCTGTGGCGAACTTACCCAAGATGGAGTGCTAACTTATTCGAACTCTTTCACAATGACATTTATGCGCCGGGATTCAGTAAGATAAGTTGTATTTTTTTACCATTTGTGGAAATATATTTTGATAATGTTCTTGTAGTTTTATTTGTTCGTTTTTCTTGTTTATATGTTCCTGTGAACCCGAAGAAGGAAAGTATACTTTCCGAAAGCTAGCAAGTCCGTCTATTAATCGTCTTTTTTGTAGATTATCCGTTTCTTGTTAATTGCTGTTTAGTAAGTTTGATATATTTTTGTTTGTGCATATACTAGGCCTTCAAAGTTATTGATAATAATTTTATTTCTTTTCTTTAATTATTTATTTTTTTATTTTTTGTACACATTAGGCTTATGTTATTATCCTCCCCATATTGAGTTGGCTTACTTTGTTTTTCTTTAATCATTTAATTGTACTCTAAGTAACCTTCTGTATCAAATTTGATCCTTGATGTGTTTTGTCACCTTGTCCGTTGGATCTATTTTAACACGATTTTAATTCTAATTATAAACAGATAGATATATACGTATAATAAGACACAAAGCTACACAAGGAGTCTTTAATGAAATTGATAGGATATATGTAAGCCTATATTGCGTTTTATATCATGATTACAGTGATTTGAGTCGTGCAATAGTTTGTACTATTGCACCGCATGAAACAAACCTGTGTGATATCATGATATAAAACAAATATTGAATGCCTATGCACGTGCAATAGTACAAAATATATCATTCGGTCAAATTTGGACTGATCCATTTCACTCGGCTACGCCTCGTGAAATAGAAAAGTTCAAATTTGACCTCATGATATATTTTGTACTATTGCACTCTCAGGCATTAAATATTTGTATAATATTGCATGTTTACAGCAGGTTAAGCATTTTGAACTTCAAACATACGAGTCTTTTTGGAGCAAAATATCCGTATAAACAATTTCTAACAATACGATTGCGTTAATTTTAATGACCTTGTTCCATCCAAAGCAACTATGTGTCAATCAACTACATGAATCGCAAGACATTCATCTTTCTATATTGTAATGTGTAGTTTTCTAAAAAGTTGCAGATAACACAGCAGGCTACAGCGTATCTTTTTAAAAGATCGACCTTGTTTGAATTTATTATGGTTATTCATCCTTATAGGAAATTTTTCTATGCAGCACACTCTCGTGCTTCTCTTAAAATAAATGTATGCATGGAATGTTTCACGGTAAAATAAGGGTGTCTGTTTCAACTCACATCACTGGGTGGGCCAACTCGCCCCGCATGCGGGGCGAGTTGACCCTTTTGTCGTTTATTTTATTTTTTTAAATTAGTTAAATACGATAAGCCGCATAGTCTTAATATTTGCGTAAAACACAGCTAGGGTACATATCTATCTTGTGTAAACAGGAAAATCTCCTAGACCTTATCCTCTTTGATTCAGGGGCGTTTGAACAAAAGGGGACATACAAACAACTCCAGGAAGTGTTTAAAATAGATAAATTTGGTATAAATATCCTTTGTAGAGTGATGCAGTATGTATTTCGGAAAATTACCATTTCTTGTGAAATTTGTCTCAGAACTATAGTTTTCCGAATTAGCCTGCTTTTATATTTTCGGGCCAAAAATAGTTATGGTATTTTTCACGGGTCGCACCAAAAATCTACTAGAATAATTGAATACACCAGTACAAGAAAATCCCCAACTCCAATAGCTCCCTTCTGTTAAGTTCTGTAAAATATAAATGCATACAAATCTCTGAAAATGCTTTCAAATCACTAAAAGGTATTTCCATGGCTACATCCTAATCACAGTGTCACATTTGACCTTGTAGTTGACTTTTTTTGACATTGCTTGATACTTTTTCTAGTACATAGTTGCAGAAGGGAGCTCATGGAGTGTCACATTTGACATTGTAGTTGACTTTTTTAGACATTGTTAGATAATTGTTATAGTGCATAGTTGCTATATTTAAACAGCCAGTACAAGAAAAAGCCCTACTCCATGAGCTCCCCTCTTCAACTTTATACTAGAAAAAGTCAACTACAAGGTCAAATATGACGCTATGATTGATATATAGACATGGAAATGCTTTTTAGTGATTTGAAAGCATTTTCAGAGATGTGTATGCATTTATATTTTACAGAACTTAACAGAAGGGAGCTATTGGAGTTGGGATTTTCTTGTACTGGCGTATTCAATTGTATTTGGTGCTCCCGTTTTCAAATTTGTACAAATTTGGTGAGCCGCATAAAAAGAGCACGCAGGCCGAAGGTGCCCACCACTGTAAGAGTTGAGAGATAGACTCTGGTGTACAATCTTTGTAATTTTTCCTCCAACCACTAGACCCAAAATATACAGGGAATAACTACAAACAAAATGGATATAACTTTGCAACCAAGCATTACATAAAAGTAAGGTGTCATTAAATACCTTAATATCTCAGCTTTTAATTGAGCCAAAAAAATCAATTTTGATTTTGGGACCCTTTAAATTTCGATATGGCGGGTAACAAATTATGATGATATTCTGACAATTCAGACCCATTAGTTTGCTGAGCAGTACGCATGATTTTAGCTAAATTTAGTCATAAAGGTGGTAGAAATATATATATTTTTTACATTGAATGGCTACATAGAAGATCACCGATTATCAACTTATATTAAAACAAACAATTCTAACTAAATGGACTATTTTTGGTATAGAGTCGCGCATTCTGGACCCGTCGCGTCGGTCTTTGCTACGCCCAGTCAATTTAGTGGTGTGGACCCTGCAGGCAGAAAATTCTTAATTCTTATTGACTTCTTTATTTGCAGGTTTCACCTACACAGCAGAAAATATTGTCATTGGTTCTATACAATCTTATTTCCCTACACATGCTAATGAAGTAACCACTATTGTCATGTCGTCGCTGCCTGTTGCTATTATGGTTTCTGCACCGGGGACTCAAGTATTGATTAACAATTACGGGTGGCGCGGCGCCGTGTTGCTTATATCGGCTTTATTTATAAATCATGTTGTTGCTGCTGCTTATTTAAAGCCTTTAACACAAAGTCATTTTTCTGATCAAAGTAAGTCATATCAAAGTTTAAACGAAGAGGAAAATAAATCTGATGGAACAACGTTCCGAAAAATAGCATAAACTCTTACAAAACCATTCCGAAAGAATGGGCGGTTTCTTATGTTAACAATTATTGTCGGTTTTGTTACCGGTTATATAATGAATGGTTGGCTGGTTTACATGGTTACCATTTTACAAAGTAAAGGAATTACACCACTTAATGCATCATATATTGCTACCATGAGCGGACTAGGAAATTTCGTCATTAGAATTGTTCAGGCAGTTGTGCAAGGAACACCAAGTTTTAATTACTACCGACTTCAGTTTGTCAGTGCGGCAGTACTTTGTTTACTAGCCAATGTCGGACTTATATTTGTTTCTTCTTTTTGGTCGCTATCAGCATTTGCTTTCATGTTAGGCATTGCATTTGGAATCATAAATTCACCGGTTATTTGTGCTGCTATCGACTGTGTTGGCAAGGAGGATGCTGTCACTGCAGTCGCTATGGCCAACTTTAGCATAACTACTGGTTACCCTGTTAGTGGTTACATTAGCGGTAGGTATTTTTTGACAACCATTCTTGAAAATATACCATAATAACGCGTTTTCGTAGACACGCATGACATACAAGTCTCAATACAAGGACACTACGGAGAAACAAATTTCTCTACGAAAACGCGTTATTATGGTATATTTTCATGATTAGCCATGATTCGCGGGTATCACGATTTGGGTATCAAAAACAGCAAACATTTGACCAAAAGGTATTTCTAAGAGGGTGGTTATACACCTCCACCACCTCCCACCCTGACCCCTCTGTGATCTTTGAAAGTTACGCTGTTTGGTCAATTTTGGTACCTCTTTCTATTGATACCAAGATCATGGAAATCGATCAAGGCGTTACGTAATTATGACATCACAATGTACTCCCGGGTCAAATGTCAAACGTTTTGATTTTTGGGAAAAAATGACCACTTAAAGTTCAAAAAGTCAGATTTTATTTTGTAATAAATGAAGGAAATGACGATTCTAAATACGTAGCTTTGTTTGCATTTTAGTGCGATCGGTGATTAACCGTTAGGGGGTTGGGTAACAAAGGCCCTAACCCGCCCCCCCCCACACACACACACACCTTAGAAAGGCGAGGATTAATACTGTGAACTGATTTCGACATGATTTGGGGGAAGCGGCTTAGCGTAGCACAACTGCGGGGTTCGATTCCCGATCCCGGCGCTGTATTTGGTTTTCAGTCCATGCTCGCTTCCGCAGGTTCTTCTCCTGGTACTCCGGTCTTCTTCCTGCATTCAAAACTGATTTAATTAAAGAAAGATCTTGGACCCCAATGGAAATATGCTTCATTTAGGCTTTCTTGGGTTATCCTGGGCGATTAGCCTTTAAAGAATTCTTTCTTTATTTCCTGTTTTCTTTCAGGTTGGCTCTATGACATATATGGGACTTTTACACCAACTCTACTTGCCCAATGTGTGGTGTCGTCAATAATAATCATACTTACAGGAGCAGAATATTTTACGACAATGTTGTCTTTACGTTCACGGCCATGATAAATAGCCGCTAGTTAATCATGTTGAATGGCTCGGCCCTCGCTGTGTTGCAATATTTTGCATTTAATGTGAAAAGTAATGAATCTGGCATGTGTTTTTTGACTGAAAAATAACCTTTTGGGTTCTTTTATATAAGTCATGTCAAAAATTCGAGAATTATATTCGTGACAGTGAATAATTGAGGAAAAATGAACAAGCCACGGCAAAAAATATAGAAATTTACAAAACGACTATGACGGGACTCGAACCCACGGTTTTGAGATTAAGAGTCTGATGCCAACACCGTTAGCCCACGGGATTGACTTGGTGACAAACGGGCATTTACTAAATATATTCTGCGTATTTAAAGTAAATGTTTACGCATGCGCACTGATCATCACACACTTAAATGTTCGCTAAATTAGAATGTGTATGGACTGACAAGATTATACCCTTACATCAAATCTGTTTTTTCCAATATTTATCGTTAGATTTTCGGGTGAACTAACAAAAAAAGGTTCAAACTTTGTTTTCAGCGGTACAGTTAAAATATATATACTAATTAATTACATATATACTGATTAATTTTAGCTTTAATTTTGAGACCCAATTCCATCGCTCTTGTTCAAAATCAAAACTCCGTTGAAAGACTGGGTATTGCATGGACATACAGTTAAAAAATTCAAACTTTTTAAAATTGTTAAATGTTTTTAAGGGGGGGGGGGGTATACGTTTTTTCACCACGACCTTCGGATCATGATTTCATGATGTTAGTGCGTGTTTACCCAAGAGTATTATATATCAAATTGAAGCTTAGGTTAAGAGGTTTCCAAAAATAAGTTTTGTTTTGAACTCGTTGCCATGGTAACGACGCTAGGCCTCTGATTGGCTAAACACAAGAACGAACGTAACTAGAAAACAAAATCTTGCATGTTCACCATATTTGGGGATGTGGTGTATAATAACATTACGGAGAAACCATGAATCCGGATTTTTGATTTGGTTGCTATGCCGACCAATCAGGTAATTTCGGACAATAATTCAAATTTGGAAACGAAATTCAAAAATCCGGCTTCATGGTTTTCTCTTGGATTTTATAAAATATTGCTTGCTCTATTGCTCTATTTACGATATTGGGAATTTTAACAGATTTTGTCGTTCAATTTAATAAAAATATGCAATTTTGGCGGCCATTTTTAATTTGAGGCACACAAAATGACGCGGTTTTGAGGTATTAGCATTACATATTCCATTAGCTTTAATTTGATATCAAACATGGTATGTTTACACCAAAAAAATCAGATTTGTCATACATAAGGCGTATTTAAAAAGAGGGTGTGGCTTCTGACACAAATAATAAAAATCGCTCAAGCGCGAAATTTTGGCATCATCCATATTCTTAAAGTACACGTACTTAACTACCAGTTTCATCAAGAAAATTGCATATACCCAACTTGACACTCATGCTTGGGATCTACCTGACTATTCAGTATCGTAGTGATTACGTAACTTCCCCAGTAATTGGTTCACGCACATCCCCTGACAACGGTGTATGCTATACTTTTGTATGGTGATCATTTCGATCATGGTTCAAAAGACTAGAAAGCGTGAACCAGTGGTTATGGTGATAATCGGATTACACGTAACACTTCGAGACTAAATAACCTTTTCAGGAAAGAGTCCTGGAAAATGATCCTGTGTGCAAAGGGCTTAATGAAAGCATGTTATTCAGCGTCGAAGTGTTACGTGTAATCCAATACGTCGATCCTGGGTTTCTTAACCGGAAATCAATTTTTACCGAAATTTAATCCCAATGCACTGATAAGGCATAACCGTACACCCAAATAGGCGCACTACCACCCATCCCAAACAACAATTCAAATTGCCCGCTTTTATGTTTATAAATTGCAGGAGCTTATGTCACTGCTTATTAGTTTTATAGGCAAAACTGTGTTTGGGCTAACATTTCGGTAAATATTGATTTCCGGATGGAAACCCAGGATCTACGTATACGCCGGGCCAGTTGTGACGTCATAATTTATGCACATCACCCAACACGTGCGTCTTGGACCCAAACAAACGGTGTGACCATTTTTGCCACACGTTAAGTCTATGGGGAAAAAGTCCGACTCCGATTTTATACCATAACTTTCGTCTAAAACAAAAAATAAGGGAAAACATGCCGGCCTATTATGCTGAAGGTTGTGATTAAAAGCCAGGACGGGACCCCTGACCTTATTTTCGTCTTCCAACCGAGAAAAATCAGTCTGAATTGTATGTTTACGTGTGCCTATTGTGTTAATACGTTAGTTGACATGATCATTTGTTTGGGTCCAAAACGCACGTGTTGGGTGATGTTCAAAAATTATGATGTCAAAACTGTCCCGGCGTATTATCCCCCAGACAACTGCATCACGCTTTCTGGTTTGGAACTATGATCGAACTGATCCCCACACAAAAGAATTGCACTAACTGTTCTCAGGTGATGCCAACCAGTACTTAGGACCTATGCAAATGAGCTCATTAGACGAAATTTAATTTTCATTTCCCGGTGAATATCAGGAAAACTTGGTCGCTAGATTTTTTTTTCTCGACGTGACCTGTCGGATAGTTCGGACTTCGAACCCCTATAATCACAAGGGGGTTGACATGGTTAATGCAAATAAAAAAATGGAGATATGGATTACAATATTTTGAGTTTTTCCAATAAAACCATGCCTTTGACTGTTAGGAATAAAAAAAGCTTCATTTTGATAAAATGAAGATTAAAATTTTTATTACATTTTAAGCAAATAGCCAATTTTCAGTTTTTAAAATCATGAGGTCACATCTACTTACGTGTAGCTTGTTTTACCAAGTGTTATGTGAATTGTCAAATACAAACTGCAAGTTTAGATATCAGACCTCACATTCATAAAATTTGAAATATATATCTTTCCTGTACGACTGTAAAATCAGTTACAAATTAGACGTATGAAAAGGGCATGATGTCGGTCATCACATTGTCATGATAATACAGCGAACATCGTAAACGACAAATCACACCTTTTGGAAGTCTCGGGCTATATCTAGGCAAATCTGACGTCATTAACCATACCATGCACGTGTACCAGCTCCGAGCTTGACTGGTACATGTGCATCCACTGCAATGTGAATATCATTTACGGGCTATAGGAAAATGATTTTATCATGTTTATCTAAAGAAATTCTTTAGTAAAAGCAGTTTATTTAATGGATAACAATCTAATACGATGGAAAACATAATATTTTGTTTTCAAATGAATAAAAAAGAAGGCGCCGACGGGACTCGAAACTGGGACCTCTCGCACCAAAAGCGAGTAGCGTATCCCCTAGGCCATCGAGAACTCGCTGACATGGAGAGGGTATTTTAACTATATGTACTTAATAATAGACAAATGTCGCGTATTTGATCACTTCCGGGGCGGGGTTATATGATTTTTGCGTAGAGATTTAATGTTTCATTGGACCTCATTGGACCAAGCGGCACATTCTCTTACGTAAGCCGTGTTTTACCCAAAATTACCGCAATTTTCTTAGTAGATCTGTTTAAGAAGTGTTGTCGCTCTCTTTTGACCAAGTCGCTAAAATATATTAAGTTCATAACCGTAAATTTTAGGTAAAACGCAAAGACCTAATTTGACCTCACTCAAGGAACATAAACACTCGCAAAATCACACGAAAAGTCGCTTATATTTCCAATGTTTTCGTTTTAATTTCAAAATGTTTTCATAACATTTATGCTTCCAAATGCAAGTTTGGTTTGAGATTCTATGCTACTTTGGCGAGTTTATAGGCTTTTTAAACTAGGGCATCCGAACTCATGAATATTCATACGCATGTAAAAAACGGCATTTCCTGTAATTTGTCATGAATTAAAAAAAGAAACAACGATATACGCCGGGGAAGTAGTGACGTCATTATTTATGTAAATCACCCAACACGTGCGTTTTGGACCAAACAAATGATCATGTCAACTAATCATACGTATTAACACAATAGGCACACGTAAACATACAATTCAGACTGATTTTTCTCGGTTGGAAGACGAAAATAACGGCAGGGGTCCCGTCCTAGCTTTTAATCACAACCTTCAGCATAATAGGCCGGCATGTTTTCCCTTATTTTTGTTTTAGACGAAAGTTATGGTATAAAAATCGGAGTCGGGACTTTTTTCCCATAGACTTAAGGCTGGGGTAGACCTTCAAATAAACTATATAAAAGTATACATTTGAAGAAGCGGATTTTTACCCTAAAGATGATGATGATATCAGTTTTTGACCAAAAATGTCAATTTTGGCAAAAATGCCAAAAATCGTATTTTTTGCCCCAAAATTTCTGGAAAGCCTAAGTAAAATTTGCATTCATGAAATTTTGAACTGTTTTGCTTTTTGGCATTTAGAAACAAATGTCTAGGAACGGTTTTCTCAAATTTTTGATTTTTATCTTATTAGGCCAAAAATTGCCATTTTGGTGGCAGCGGTTGGATTTTTTGCAATTGCTGACCTATTTTTTGCATTTTTTTAAAAACTAAGATAAAAATCAAAAATTTGAGAAAACTGTTCCTAGACAGTTGTTTCTAAATTCCAAAAAGCAAAAAAATTCAAAATTTCATGAATGCAAATTTTACTTAAGCTTTCCAGAAATTTTGGGGCAAAAAACCGTTTTTTGCCGAAACTGACATTTTTGGTCAAAAACTGATATCATCATCATGTTCAGGGTAAAAATCCGCTTCTAAAAATGTATACTTTTATATAGTTTATG
>JXSR01S070147.1:60143-76734 GCA_000969725.1 Ophiothrix spiculata
ACAAAATTTTCATGCACAAATAAAAAGCACAGAATTCATGAATGATACCAATTTCAAGCTGAAAAACATGTAGGAAAGACTACAAATACCAAATTCGATTATAAAAAAAACTTCCTCAGAATTGAATATAAAGGGAAAGGGAATATATGATAAACTTTCATTGGAGTTTACTTCCCCAACTAATTTTGTGTTACCCTTAATAAATCCACTAGACCAATTTTGTGGCGTGGTATGAACGAACAGCAATCAAAATTCACCACAAATGCATTGCATTGTAGGATATAAAGAATATGTCCTTATTCAAATTCTACTTTCGGACCTACCTTTTCCATAAGTTGAAATGCTACACTGCAATGATGGTTTTCTAATGGTGATATGTCATTGTACCTGAGAGCCAGCTCAGTCCTTGCATTTACCTATGATATAAAAGATCATTAAATCAATCAATCAATCAATGATACAAGTACTTGCATAACATGCATACCCCATGAAGGAGTCTATTCGTACAGGGGACCCACGGCTTTACGTGATTGTCCGACCACGGAGCAAGTAGAGTAAAGTTTCTTGCTGAAGGAAACAAGGAGACGAAAACCGCCCGGCCCGGGGCTCGAACCCACAATCTCTGTATTACGAGACCCGTGCTCTAACCGCTCGGCCATGCTCCCCTCTCTAAACATTCAATCCTAACAATGCAGGGATATCAATCAATCATTCAATTAATAGTTGAAAATGACTTATGGCTGCTAATAAATAAAAAAAAAGGGTGCATGGTTTCACCCTAATTTTGAACAACAATATGCTGATATCCTGATCTCTGACTGGTTAATCATGACTATTCCAGGTTACTCCATGGTGCAAAACATTCCAGTTGGTTTGTAAAAAGTAAATATCTTACACAATTACTACATGCAGATTGAATAATATTTGTTTGAACCATTTTATATATTGTAGAAAAAGTCCCTTTCAACTAAAATCTTCAAAAAGTTGCTCTGTCGGAGCAGAAAGGTTTTCAAAATCTGGGAGCACTCTTACATCCTACAATAAGTTCATGTCAGTTAGCATAAATAACTATATTAAATCAAATATTATCTTTCAAGTTATATTCTCAAGAAACTTGCTGATTCTTTGCTTCTGCAAAACTGTAATTACGGTACTGTTAGTCAAGATTGGTCTAATAGCTCTTTCTCTTTACTAACAGGCTACAAGTTCTTATGAACAATCTTGCTAGAATCATTCTATCAGCAGATATTAGAACTCCAGTTTAATTCTATGATCTTAAGCGGCAAAAGCTTGATAAAACATGGAAAAAGCAAGTTCTTATTATGATATTTAAATGTATGGGGAAGCTCCTAATTATTTGTGTCAAAACTTTGTTTTCACACATACTACAGAACAAGGTGAAATTTATCAAACATGCTTGTTGTTCCCTGCTTTAAAACAAATTCTGGCTTCAGAACTTTTCATGTCAGAGCAGCAAACCTTTGGAACAACTTTGTTGATACCAAGACTTGTTCTAAATTT
The DNA here is from genome assembly GCA_000969725.1 of Ophiothrix spiculata. Lineage (NCBI taxonomy): Eukaryota > Metazoa > Echinodermata > Ophiuroidea > Amphilepidida > Ophiotrichidae > Ophiothrix > Ophiothrix spiculata. The sequence goes on from JXSR01S070147.1 coordinate 61,665, forward strand.
AATTCTTTGTTCCTTGGAAAATTCAAATATTTAATTAATGATATCTGAATATGTTCCCCATTTTGTTTTTATATGTCATTTTTTGTGAACTATAGTTATTATTTCTTGTATATATCTGATTGTATAACAATATTTTTATATAATTTCTTGTAAATATTGTGCAAATTTTATTCTATTTGTATTACAATTTAGCAGGGCTTCTAGAATAGCAGTGCTTAGTCACTAAAGAAGCTACCCTGTAAAATGAAAGCTAAAATGAAAAAATAAATGAACTTTTGTCCAACAGAAAGTATAACTCCTATATAGCTGGGACATTTTCTTACTTGGTATGAATTGTTATATCCAGGGTGATCCAAATCATGACAAATAGCTGATACCAACATAATGAAGCATTCTATATCACCCAACAGGTGCATCATATCTGCTAGCCATATAATGCCATACATCTGAAAGATAAAATAAAAATAAAATGAAGATTAGAGAAGCAAACTTGGAATAGGAGTACAAATCATGATCACTGACTATTTGGAGATGAAGAGTTTGAAACCATGGAGCAGTATATGCAGTGTCCTTGATGGCAGTAGATCATCTGTGGGTTTTTTTCTAGGTGTCACATTAGAGCCTGCGTTATAAGCTTTCAAACCTGCTGCAGAAGGATGCTGTGATCCCTAAATCTATGGTAGTATTAGTCATGTTAGTGCAAGAAAGTCGCATCTACAATGGCTGTCATAAGTTATATCATTTAACACCTTGTCACTAGAAAGTGAAGAATCCGTCAAATTTCCCTGCCATATCAGTGGCTCTTGAAATGGATGAGCCACTGACCAATGACTGAACATTTCACAGTGTGCAATGCAAATTTATATAAATGACAGCTATTGCAGATACAACTTTCTTACACTCACATGACAAATTTTGAATTTTGGCAGTATTGCTTTGAAACAGTGATGGGTACGGTACGCCTGACTCTTGCATACAGGCTATCTCTTAGCACTCTGACACAGTGGTTCGAGTATTGAATTCCAAATCAAGAGGTTGTGGGTTCAAGCCCCAGTCTAGTCACTGTAGTGTTGAGTCCTTGAGCAAGATTCTTTATCCACCTTATTTATCACCCAGGAGACAGAAACAAATATAGGATGGAAAGAGTAATGGCAAAAGAGAGTCCACATACACAGTATATTGTGGAGTTTGGCCCAAATGCTGAGGAAATTCAGCACAGCAAATGTGTTTGGTTCTGACTTAACCTATCTTTAGGCTGTGATCACATATAACTATACTATTCGGGTATACGGATAGATTTAATCAAACATGTGAATCTGATGCTATCGGGTCACAAAAGAGGGCGCTATTTGAAAAAACTGATTAGCTCGCAGTGCCTGTATAACATACAGCCATTGAATGGCATATAGGAGTGAGCGGACCTACGTCATACGTAGCACAATGATCTAAAAATAACTTGCGTTGGACTTTTTGCACGGTGAAAACAATCAATACTTTAACCAGGCATCCCTTCATTTTCTTTATTTTTTTTGTCATTTTTTTGTGTGGTTTGAATACTACACATCTCATACGATTTTGGAATCTAAATATTTTCAAAGTTTTGGTGAGCCGGCATTTTCTCCATTGGGTTGAATAGGAAGTCGGCAATTGTTTTCACCGAGCTATTTGGACAAACGTCCCGGATGTAAACGAAACGCCCGGATGTCCACTCCTGCCTAGCAAACTAGCAAATATCGTATACCATATACTTATACATGATCATAGCCATATAGACACATATTACTGGTCAATAAATGTATCAACTAGTTCAGCCATACCTCAGGTGCTTTTTTAAAGGGAGCTTTAAGAACCTGTTTTTAAACTTCTACATAAATCAATAATGCACCTTTTCAGGATTTTATATATGCACTCCCGGCATTAAGTATATTTTCCGCACAAAACCTTTATTCAGCCATATCTCAGTCTATCCGACTTTCATTAATTGACAGGGCCTTTATCTGATATGTATCTAAAGAATTAAGCCAGAGCTGTATTCAATGCATTTAAAAATTGTTTAAAAAACAATAAACTAAAAATATTATATACGCCTACATGATGATAATGAGCTTATGAATAATTGTTAAGGTGCATATTTTACAATGAGATTTGTACTTGTGGTATATTCTTATATGGCCCATGAAATTCGCCATTTATGGGTAATGGAAGATCAAATATCAGAAGAAACATGGATTTATTCATACTGAATAGATAAATCACCAATATAAGCATGAATTTTTGATGATTCTATGTCGTTTGATATAAACAATGAGGTTTTTGCACATTTTTAAACTTGTGGAATCTAAGTAAAAATATATAAATTATACTGTTTCTTCAGCAGCAATATTTCAATAATTTTAAATGAAAATTAGTTTGATTTGAAAATACTTCAATGTTGTAAAGTATGTAACAAGAAGTGCTAAATGTATTGATTTTTCATATTTTCTTTTTCTTGTCCTCAACCCTACTTCTAATTATATGATGTAATTGGTTTATTTTGTCCCATTTCAACATTGTAGTTTCAATAATGCCTCTATACTCTATAGGCCGTGGAAGTAGTGACATCATATTTATGATAATTAGCCCAACACATGCAATCTGGTTCCAAACAAATGTGGTGGACATTTTTTACACCCCATTAAGTCTATGGGAAATAATTTCTATTTTACTTTCATTATACTCTTGAATCCAACTGAAGCGAAAATAAGCATTCCATAGAAAAGAGTCTTAGACCAGAAGGTCATCCCTTTCACTGTTTTTTCAGTTTGTGAACACAAATCAAATGTAAAGACGGTCTGATTTTTATATGTAAATACATGTATTGTGTTAATATGTGTGATCAGTGGAACCATTTCGGACATGATCATGTTTTTATCATAAATATGACGTCACTACTTCCACGGTGTATAGGTCAAACAAAAATGTATTGGGTATTATAAACAGCAATGCAGAGTGAAGGTCTCTATTTCTTGTGAATGCAACCATGAAACTGTACTTTTGTTTAAACTGTCCAAGAAATGTTTGTTTGGTTTACAGTGTTACAATTCCTTCTCAGTCATACTACCACAATTGATTCTGTATATCATTTCACTTCTATCAGTATCTCTTACTAAAGGAAACACTAAACCCTAGTTAACAAATTGTCATGGCATATATGTGGACCGCCACAGCAAAAGGGTGCAGTTGTCGGCTCGTACATGTTGCTCCTTGTAGCATATCTGATGTATGCTATTTGTATGCATCAGATATGCTACAATGAGCAACATGTATGAGCCGACAACTGCACCCTTTTGCCGCGACGGGACACATATGTTACAGGGTTGGAGCTGTAAGCATGAAATGAGATCCTAATCTTGTCACTATCACCACCAAATCTTGTTATGTTCAATCATATTAGACTATATAGTGTTACTGACATTAGCACTCTGGGGTTTGGGCTGAGGAAAGATTTGAATCTGATGTTTTACATCTTGATCAAAATATTAACATCTGTTAGAACCTTAAAGGTGCAATTCATGATTCTAATGTGACAAAAACCTCACCTCTCTTGTAACAAAATAAAAAAAACAGAACATAAGTGTATGCTGAAAATGTCCCTTGATTCTAAACATTCCATTTCAAGTTACAAGCTTTTTAGCCTTTTAAAAATCCCCATAGGTTACTGTGTTGCAATTACTGTCAGGACCCCACAGTAATAAGAAAATTACACAGTTTCTCACATTTCTCAAAAATGCAAACACATTTGAAAGAATGGTTTGTGGTTTGTAACATATACCAGTCAAGGATTCTGACTTGCTTACAAACTCAATTTTGATAGAGGTGAAAAGTGGACCATGAATTGCTCCTTTTTTAATTTGAATACGGCAATATTTGATACAAAGGTATCCTTTTTTTAACAGGTGTTTGTAAAAAAATCAGTAGCAGATATCTATAACCTGTACAGAAATGGTACCTCATATTGTAATATTATCATTTCTTTATTTTGAAGACAACTCATCAGAGTCAAAGTATTGAATCCTTGCTTAAAAGTTGCCCCTCCATCTGAATCCATGGAAACATCAAATCAATTTTTTAACATCTTCTGCTCCTATTCCAATTATGTAGTAAGTAACTGCAATACAGTGTGTCCCAGAAAAAACATTACAATCTTTGCGTATAAAGTATGAGGCTTTACCGGATAGTCAGAAAATATGTATACATGTTATTTTATAGTCAATAAAAATAGACTTCAATATGATGTTTGTTTCATTTTAATCGGTAATCATTGGCGTAGCCAGGGGTGTGCGGAAGGGGCGCGCGCACCCCCGGGGTCTACAAAAAATGGAAAAAAGAATGACAAAAATAATAGGAAAACAACGAAAAAAGGACGCAGTAGTCATAATTATTGCTAATAATACATTTAGCCACCCTAATACAGGCAGGTACCCCTAGTAACCCCTGGATCCGTCGCCGTTTTGGACAAGGTTTTTTTGTGCACCCCGGGGTCCGCAATCCTGGCTGCGCCAGTGGTAATCTAGAACAGAAGTTATGCTTTGTCAAATATTTGAATGTAAAATTTTCAGGTCCAATTTCATGATTTTGCAAGTTCTCATTGAATAATGTTCTATTGAGTATTATCCTTGATCTGCTCACTCAACCGTAACAATGTTTATTAATTTTTTATGTGCAATCTATCTTTTATCTATCCTGCAAAAATGAACAAATTTGATTGAAAAATAAGACAGATACGATAATTTTTTCTAGATGATCAATTTTTATTCAATTCAGAAACCCCTGTGCTTTATGGCCAATAGTCATGAAATTGGACCAGACAAAACAAATTACCTAAATATTTGATAAAACATAACATTTGTTGTACACTACCATACCAATTGAAATTAAACAAATGGTATCTTACAGTTCAATTCATGGACTTTAAAATGTAACCTTTACATTCTTTCTGTCTATCTGTTAAGCCAAAGAAAATTACACGCAAAGATTGTAAGGTTTTTTTTCTGGGACACCCGTATCACTCAATATAATTCATTATGCAGAATGGTGCTTACAGGATTATAAACACAGAAAGACTTTGGACGCATAAGATCATAGATTCAACCATATTTGGCCAATATTCTTGATTTATAAGGTGTGATTTTTCTTCTACCAGTTAAAACTTACTGCAGAACCATTACAACTCTTGTTCACAATATCCGAGGGGTATTCAATAAATTCATGGCCCGAGGTGGAAGGAGATAAGCTATTAATATGTTATGTAAATCAAATGAATTCATTAATATCTAAAAAGTTTCAAGGAAATATTTTGTTTATATTTTACAGAAACTTAAGAAAACTTGCCAGTTAGAGGATTGTAAAGTTTGGAATTAATTATTAAAATCAGTTAAAAATAACCATTGTGATATCATATTCATCTTCCCCTGACATTGTTGAAATCTGCTGACCAATTACTTTCATACTGCTTGAACGAGTAATCTTTTTTTCAAGTCTTAACACCCTTTCTTTGTTGAATTCATTGAGTAAATGCATGTCAGTTAAATTGTTTCTTCAGATATCAAGTTAAAAAATCAACTCTGAACCCACTAACATTTTCTTGAAACTTTGCAAATATTCATCAACTGAGTTCAACTACATAATATATTAATAAAAAACCTGCATAGCTCATCTCTTTCTAGCGAAGGTCACAAACTTATTGAACACCCCTTGTACATAGTCACTTTACACAAGTTCAAGCCCTAAAGGATGACATGAGATCCCAATCTTATCACTCACAAACACTTCTCATCCTGCCTTGTAATCTACATCTTGTTATGTTTAATCACATTAAACTGTATTGCATTACAACACTTGCACTCTGGGGTGTGGGTTGAGGGAAAGATGACAGGCTGATGTTTCACTCACGGATATGAACAGCCTGTGATCTCTTTGTTATTCTCTTTGACAACTCAGTGATATGCACTTTATGAATGTTGACTAAAGAAAGTTTCCTACTATTTTAATTAAGCAATTCAAAACACTAATAAGGAATATTTCTACAACATACGTAGGCCTTTTTCAATGATAAACATGTTCTGTATCCTGCTAAACTTCTGAAGAAACATAGATTAAGCTTAGACAATAAACCTCTGAAGATGCTTTGCCAATAATCCAAAAACTTTATTATTTATTTTATATATGCAACTATATAGTGGTAATAAGAACATGTTTTGACTTGACGAGTAAAACTAATTATGCAATATCGCTCATTCCGAAAAATCGGGTGCCAATAGCATGTTTTACGTTCTTTTGTCCACAAAAACCTTCCAGTGCCTTTATATCCTCCAATACTGCAATTTTCGGGTAGGGCTTGTCAAAATCTACTTGGTCATATATGGTTTGTCATACTTTTAATGCCATTATGACTCTGATTTATGCCTTCAAAGTAGCGAAAAACGTGAAAAATAGCTAAAAATGAGTTTCCATCGCTAAAGTGTTACTTTTGGACATGCTCATTTTCTTTTAGTATATAATACTTTTTCAAGCCTATTATAATTTTTAAACAGATAAACGATCAGTATTTTGTATCTGAACAATGATTTCCAAATTTGATGACATCTTTCCATAATTCAAAAACGAAATTCATTTTCCACCAACATCGTGTGAGCTACGTTACTTAAGTTTGGCATACCATTATTTGATGGGGAAAAACAGCAATTCCAACAAAATTTAAGTATGCTGACAGCAAACATTCCAGTGAATTTGAAAACCATAATAGAAAATGTCAAATTTATTCATGTTTGACGAAAGAAAGTGTTGAACATGAAAATATGAACCGACCATGTTAAGAAATGTGAGCTACGTAACCATATATCTCAGTAGCCATAGGCATTGCAGTAATTCCATTTTAGTATGTGATAGAGATATACACTGCTACTTCATTTATAGTAGAATTTACTAAGTAAATGGTATAATGTATGTTTTGTGCATGAAAACATGCAAAAACAGTGAGCTACGTTACTGTGATCTACGTTACTACTGACCTCTACAGAACTTATAACTACCGTTTCATGACTTTTCTATGCACTAACAGTGCATATGAAGGATACACTTGCCTACAAATGCAAAAAATTGGCGAGTATCAATACTTAAAAATTGAGCAGGTAACGTAGCTCACCCATTGCCCACCATGTAAAAATTGGTAAGTCTTTGTAACAGAAAAAATATAGAAGTGGTGTTGACAAATCACTTCGATTCAATGTCCATGGCTAGTTTACTAATAAAAAACACTTAGAAAAACAGAAAAGGAATTTCATATAAGGAAAAACACTGGTAAATACCTTTGTATGGACTTGACATGGCATATCAAATGCTAAGGATTTTCTTAGCTCAAACTTCTTGACTTGTGTTAGGTATTAGCTGGGTTGCGCAAACTGTCGTTCGGTCAAACCTAACATAAATTCTTTTGTTATTCATGAGTTACCCATGCGAATATTCATGAATAACAAAAGATTATGAGGCTGTTTTCCATTCGGTTTGACCGAACGACAGTTTGCGCAACCTAGCTATTGATTGAAAGACAAACTGTTTTATTTGTACATATTGATAGATATAAAGGGGAAGTAAAACTGATGAAGAACAAAAACAATACAAAACAAAAAAACGAACGGACTCATCATCACAACTTTAAAGACAATGCAACAGTTTAGTTCCACATATGACCCATAGCACAAACTAAATGTGGTCTGCACCTTAAATTGTCTTTCTTGTCAAAAGATTGTTGTTTGACACATTTTTAAAGTTATTCTCATTTTCTCTTCATGTAAAATCACTAATCTCCTGTCAAATTTAATGTCTTCACTAAGTGGGAAAATTGCATTTTCATTAAAGCATGTAAGTCTATATATGTCACGGCACATCGATAGGAACATTGCGGCAAAGTTAATTCTGAGATATAGCCGTCTTAACTCTAACATGTCTGAAAAAGTTTGGGAGGTTGATTTTGCGATCTAGTAAAATTCTGATTCTGAAAATAAAATTATTTCTGATGTTTGTGAGAGTTGTAAAATATGAAAATAGAAAGAAATGAATGGAACAAAGAACAAATTTTATTTATTGGTTTATAAAAGTGGGAATCAGAGACAATATTTATTGTCAATGACAATTACCGATGAAATTTATTTTGTAGGAAAAGTTGCGTGTTTCAATTTTACAAAACATGACTACACTTTCAGTACAAACAGCAGTTCAGCTTCAACATGCTAAATAAATACTATTAACCCTAACGGACCCTAGTACTAAAAAGTACTATCGGATGAAATCAAGAAAATAGTCTAAGTCCCATTACGTCACAGACGGGAGATATATGTAGGCACCGAATCGCTGCCAGGCAGCGCCCGCCCCGTGGCCTGGTATTGCTTGACTTCGGATTGGGATGCGAGAGGTCCCGGGTTCGAGTCCCCCATTCGAATGAGGAAAAATAGCCATTTTTTATATAGGAATTTCCAAGAAGATAGGTTTTAAACGACCAAGGGTTAGGGTTAAGAGATTACATATACATTTTCAAAGTAGTCCTTGTCTGTTAAAAGTAGCTCTCGTAAGCACTGTTCACGAGGGCTTTTTTTTCTAGAAAAAGGTAAAAAAAGCCCTGGTTAAAAAAATTACCCTGCCCTAAACATACCCTAACCCTAGCCCTAAGCCAAAACTCTAACATTTTGGATTGGGACCTAAAGTATACTTGGTCAGAATTTACATAGGATTTTATAAAGCTAATTCGAAGATGCATAATTTGGTATATGGAATTTATACAGGAAAACCAAAACCATTTGTAAAATTTAAAGAGCACAGAACTCTACCACTCTTACAATTTTCTACCTTAGTCAGTTAGTGAAACCCGGCCCAGGTCTTGACTTGCAGCCATCCCCCACATTGCTATTATACAGGTATTATATAGAACAACATCAACAGACAACATAGCAAACCATATCAGAAATGCGCTCTGATTTCAAGCTCACATGAAATCCAATCTTCTGTTTGCATGCCTTTCTCAATTCAGTAGGCAGGCTAGGCTTACTCAGCTCTGGTAAATAAACTATATATTACAGGATGGGAAAAATGCCTTCAACATTTTGAATGAACATCAAAACTATAACAGGTTCATAACTTTCCCTATTTCTCAAGCTTAAGAATTTGTAAATTTTTCCCAAATTTGTCTTTACAACTTTTTAAATTCAATAAATTGGATTAAGCTTTCTATTGAAACTTACATGTAACATTATCAGGAAAAGTATATGTTAAATTAAATCCTAGCCCTAAATCCTAATTCTAAGCATAAACCTAATCCTTCTAAATCATAAATCCTTAAAATGTGGGTGGAAACTAAAATACATTTGGTTCCACTTTACTTTCACAAAATACATGCCATAATAATGTGCTTAGTAACTTGCAATATGATTTTCATCTTAGGTAGCATAAACGTTTCCTATTTATTAATATTATGTATATTCAATATTTGATCACAAAAATTTAAAACAAATTTTAAATGTTACATGAAAGTTTCAATAGAAAGCTCAATTTAATATATACTTTTTTCCTTTTAATGCTGCCAATAAAGATGTTACATGACAGTTTTAATAGAAACCTAAATCTTAACAGGTAAGCTCATGATTGATAGTTTGTAGTTCGATGATTCATTTTCCAGCAACAAGTAAAGTCATATTTGAGCTTCAAAATTGTATCATTAGTATGCACCACTTTACGCACATAGAAATATATCATGCATCTGAAGAACTTTCATTAAGAATTAATTACTTTGAGGACCCACATTTAAATTTTTTTTCTTTTTTAAAATGCCTTACAATTATCCTATTACCATAAGAATGAGATGGCTGAATGCCTCCAAGAAAAGATTTTTTTCTTAGTACCTATTCTTCCATACAACTTAGTGAAATCTCCTTTGGTTTTTCAAAAAAACTTTTCAAAGCTTTAATAATATAAAATTGACAGCCTGTCTCTGTTACTACATAGGAAGCCATGACCATTGATATGAGACTATGACATAGATCTACAACCTAAGATTTTGCTCACCAGTGGCATTAAAGGAAAAAATTTCAGATGGGACAGTCACTTTTCCCGATTTTTCCCATCGCATCATAGTTTTTTCCCCGGTAGGATTTTCCTGCTTTGTATATAGAATATCCAAAATTTAAATTTAAATCTATTTTACAAACTGACAAGCCCTGCATCAGTTTTGACATTGCAATAGATTTCCCACTTCTGGTCCTTTTTTTATTTCAATATTGCAAATATGACCTTCTTGCACTGACATGAAGAACTGTAGCACTAATAATACAGTACATCCCCTCTAATTATATTGTACTTATATACCCTACCCATGTATGTGAATATATAAATACTGAACAACAGCATAAACAAAGAATACTTAATATACCACATGTATTTCTTTCTAGAATAAAATTTGTAGAAAATCAATTTCCCAATCCACTTGACATTCAGAATTTCCAATTACAATATCACCTAATTGAATGGAAATGAGGGTAAGAACTTTGATATTTTGATTGTTGTTACTCTAATTCCAATTAGCATAATTTTAATTCTCTTTTTAAATTGAAATTTGTTAAATCCAATCTTCTAAAGGTCACTTAATTGGTTACTTTACATGCATGTATATTTGAATTGAATGGAAATATGAGTAAGTACTTTGATATCTTGATAGATTTTATGCAAGATAAATCAAATTAACTTTCATCTTCATGGGATGAAGGAAGTGGAACATAACAATGGGTTGAGGCCTGGCAGGGCCACATAAGGTCACCCCAATCAAAACCAAAGATGAGGGTGCACTTAACTTTGAAAGTGGTACGTATGTCAGGCACGATGGGGGTCTGGTGAACTGATTTTCTGTAAAAAAAACCCTGAAATTTTGGCCAAAAATAGCCTCCTGAGCTGAAAATTTTCGCATTTCCTGAGCAATTTTTGCAATTAGAGATAAAATAGAACTGAGTCAAAATAACTGAATCACACTGAAAATGGGGATCTAGTGAGCGGCCTGAAAAAGGGGGTCTTGACCGCCGGACATATATACCCTGCCCATTTATGTGAGTGCCCTCCCCGAGTGCACCTCCCCTCCCCATTGGGAAAATTGCTCACCCACTCCCTGATAAATCACACTTACCATCTGTGATACACAAAAACAATGCTTGAAGTTGTGGAATGGAACATGATTATAATGCCTGAAGACTTCAAATAGAAAATTCTGTAAAACTGATATCTGAAAAGAACAAAATACAATAACATTTTTCACAATTATCACAATCAAGTCATGAACATGTTTGTAGAATCAAATGTTTAATCACAATGGCTTAATATTCAAATATTGACTGCACTGAGATGAAAGGCATGGTTATTTAATTTGTGAGGTGTTTCAAAACAACAACTATACCGAAATTGAAGCTGAGAGCAAAGTCATGGTCTTACGATCACTGATGGGAAATGATAAACATACCGAGAACAAAAGCAGTTTATTACATACTGAATATATGTTCTTGTCAGTTAGTTTAGAAAGAAAATTTTATAACTTTGATGATTATTGACAATATATTCTCTTCTCTCATTGCAGGCTGTATCATGTTCTGCGTCTAATACACCTCATTACACACCGTAGCACATTTTTTAAAATACAAATATGACTAATGGTCACATGTGTAACACCTGATTTTCACGATGCAAAATCTGTGGATCAGGACATAGTCATATCATAGGGCATAGTTGAATTCAAGCCCCAACTTTTAATCCATATTTCCATGCATTGTAAAAGCTAACCTCTATATTTAACCTTGTAGTAAATTCTATAAACATTTGTTGCAAGAGCAGTAGCATTTCTGCATCATCCCAATCAATAATCATAAGTTGCTCATATGTCAATATATAAATATCACATGCACAACACATGGATATCACATGCACACCATAGTGGTGTCCATACACAACACATGAACATCACATGCACACCATAGTGGTGTCCCATGCACAACACATGAATGTCACATGTACACCATAGTGGTGTCCCATGCATTGTAAAACCTTACCTCTATATTTAACCTTGTAGTAAATTCCAAATCTATAAACATTTGTTGGAGAAGCAGCAGCATTTCTGCATCCTCCCATTGCCAATTATCAAATGTTGGTAACCTGAGATATTCCCTGATGTCGTCTGTTAACTGGACTGACCTGACAAAGACAAAAATTGGAGAAAATGCCTTCTTTATATATATATTTGTTACATGATGCATAATTAATAATTGAATAATTATACCATGCAAATCCATTTTTTATTCTCATTAAGTGTTGCAAACATTTGGATTTAAAAGTGAGGTATACATACATGCCTCGGTTCAAATCAATAAACTCGCAATTAATTCAGCCCTTTCAACTTACAGAAAATCCCTCATTATCAGTAAGCACTAGTAATTAATGAAGTAATTTAACCCTAAAGTGCTAGATACACTTTCGTCATTTTTGTAGTCATTTTCATTCAGAATTTTTCTCATGGTGTTAAAATTTCACCACTATGTTAAATGTTCATTCGGAATGAATATTTTCATTTCAATTTTTTCTCATAGTGTAAAATTTTTGTCATGGTGTAAAATGTTTTACCATTTACCAAAATGTTCATGATGGTGAAATATTTTTGGTATCACGGCTCATTTTGCTATGATTACTATATCATTCTTAGAAAGCCTGCATTAAATATGAGCTTATCCTGATTCCAGAATATGATCCGGAAATGGACCACATCTGATCCTTTTCGGATCAAATTGATCCTTTTTCGATCAATCTGATCCTTTTGGGGATCATATTTTTGATCCGGAATAAGGATAAGCTCATATTTGATCCTGGTTTTCTAAGTAGTTTTTGATAATTCATAGTACATTACTTTCATTGGTAATCGCAATGCAAATGATAGGTTAGCACTGTATCTGTAATGATACAATAGAATTTGCAAGTCAGCAATAAACTTACTTAATTTTGTTGAATTTTTCCAGTACTCTTCTTTGTTCTATGTCTGTTTTCTTTAATTTTCTCTTATAAAATGGAAGCGCGGATTGTGTCCCAGCCTGGAAGTCTTTGAATAAACCCAGCCAACTTAGATGTTCAACACTCTGAAACGATAACAGAGAATAAAGTTACATAAATATTGATAATCATTTTTTATAGTGGTTTTCAATTGAGATCAAACCACTTATATTCACTGTATAAATCATATACACAATAATAACTGCGTACCATCTTTTTTGAGGTCATTGTGTTAATTCTGAGGTGTTTTGGACCACGGTATTTTTCTGAGGGACGCCTCAGAAAAATACCGAGCTCAAAAACAATCACTGACGAATTCAGATGGTGCAAAGTTATTATTGTCATTAATAAGCTTAGTCATTAATAACCGCTCTTTTGACATTTGTAATGCCTTTTATGGATAATTTTATAAAGAAATACTTTATGAAACTTATTTCTTACTTATTGTCTACTTATCCCTATAGGATAATTTCGATCAGTCCAGACATGACAATCATCGCGTCATATGATAATCCGTGTGTGTGGGGTGCATACGCGCACTTGATGTGCGTTTTATGAGAAAATGTATTAAGCGCTAATGACATCACATACGCGGGTCAATATAAGATGTCATTGTTACCTGATAATGACCGCGCAGTTGTTAAAAATTGAAATAATCTAATTAGATTGGATCGCGCTATTACACGGGTTATTAATGTATAATAGGCCCTAACTTCATTTTAAATCAATTGGTACATTCATGCAAGTGCAAACACTATTGCAAATTTTGTGATATTTACTCCCACTGCAAACTATATATCCTGGCAGCTATTTTCCATCCTAGGTTTTTTCAATTATGAAAACAGGAACCTCCATACTGGTGAGGATAAACTAAAGAGAGGAAAGGTTGGAAAAGTATTCATACCTTAAGGCAATACTATAAGATTTTGAATTTTTTAAAAAGGGTTTATAGCATGCAACAAAAACAGCATAAAATGAAGGAATATGACTATCTAAAAGTGCCATCGAAAAATGGATAAAAAACACAAACATGTTTTCCTATACTAATACATTTGGAATTAAATTCTGTATCCTGAAATTAATTCAACAATGGCCATAACATAAAAAGTAAGCATATTTAGGCCAGATCATTTGGAGGTTATTAATATCTACCCAAAACAAACCCAATAAGCTATAAAAAAAAAAATCAAAAGTCATGGGTGACAGGGGGTGCTTCATTTTTAACACTTTATAGTATTGCTTTAAAGTTTTCAAATTCAGCAGAACATCACAATATCCTTCCTTCTATAATAGTATCTGGTCTGGTCTTTCTCTTTGTTTTTGTATTTTGAGCATAATATCATCCTTCTTATAAAAGTGCTTTGAAAGAAACAATATATAAAAGGGACATTTTAATTAGGAATAAGAGATTGCCAAGGAAGAACCAAGAGTAAAATTAATAGAAGTGAGTTCAACTACTATCATTGACTTGACTTGTAGCCAATTGACTGCATCTTTTTATCCACTCTGAAAAATTTGACCATCTACTACAGACCTCCAGGAAAGTCAGCATTTTTCACTTTGAGATGGCAAAAAATACATGTAAAAGTTGTATTTTAGGTTTCTGTATATTTGAAATAGTCATGGCTTTTCTTAAAGTATTTGCTTAATATCAGCATTCATTTAAACTCCAAAATACTTAAAAAGCAACATTTTCTAGACATCGTTTAATTTCAAATGTACACAAAATAAAACTTCTACTCAAGTATAGTATTACAGGCACAGCGTGACCCCAGTTTTTCAAAATATCCCCTAAAGGGTGGAGGGTTCTGAAGCCAAAATATACCCTTTTTTCCCCTATTCGCACCCTAAATTCAGATTTTACCGATATGTATTCACACTAGGGTTTGAAAAAGTACCGTATTTCTTGAAAATTGCCCTAAAATTGCTGTTATTGACACCCTAAACGATGTCAACTGATACACCCTTC
>JXSR01S070147.1:88001-98323 GCA_000969725.1 Ophiothrix spiculata
ACCAAAACTACAGTAGCCCCAAGGATGCATTATGGATACCTTGTAGCTCCTTGTGACTTAAAGAAATGCCCTTGGATTGTCTTGGCCCTAAAAAGGCCTTTTGTGTCCCTTGGGGCCAGTACATGCATAGATGTTCTGGAGTTGTCTAGTTCAACCTTTTTCTTAATTTGATGTCACTTTTTGAAAATGTCTTTAAATTCCTCAAAAATGTTGCTACTTTTGTCATTTTTTTTTTTTTTTTTTGGCTAATTTGACCCGGAAAGACCCTATATTTTGTGAATTTCGCGCACACAAACCCTTAATTTTTGGTAGCTTAGTATACTGTTAAGTCAGTGAAAAGGGCAGACTTTTTGAAAGCATATCCATGATCAGGGTTCCATATTAGCATTCAAAATATCTGTGTTTAGGGTCCGATCTGCATACTCAGTGATGACAACATGTGAAAGAATGTAAGTGGCCCCTGTGGGTTATACCGTGTCAAGGTTTTTCCAGTGACAGAAAAACTGTTACATGAGAGATGCTACATGTTACTTATTTTTATAGGTTACATAGCAATGTGTAGACAAATCAACATAAGTAACATGTAGGTACTGATACTACATGTTACTTATTTGTATAGGTCACATAGCAATGTGTAGACAAATCAACATAAGTAACATGTACGAGGGGTATCAAAATGTTTTAAACTTTACCCAGAAGAAAAGGCGCTAGTCAATGTGCAAAGTAACACATTTCTCCCACTTTTAACTGCTTGTCTACAGACCATTATTGTAGGGATCCTCTTTATTGAAAAAAGCTGATTTTAGATTTCAATGAAAATCAACATTTCCAGGTTGGCCATGTTTTATTACACCATTATGATATCATTCATTGGCCGATTTCCACAATTTTGGTATCAATGGATAGAGGAAACCCTACCCATTACTATGGTATCAAACAATTTAACTTTAGTGGTGCCAATAAGATTTACTGGGCTATATAACCCTTCAAATACAAGGAATTAATTACGCCGCATGTCTCAATTTCCTCAATGCAGCTTACGTTTTAAGAGGGTATGTAGATGACATCAATCACCCCCTGTAAAGAATGTAAAACTACCTATGAGACAATTTTTGCACCATAATGTACATAAAGACGAGTGACTATTCTGACAAAATTTCATTGATATAGCTCAATCTCTTCTGGGTAAAGTTTAAAATGTTTTGATACCCCCTCGTAGGTTGTAGTTAGTTATGTATTAAATTATTTAGATCTCATCATCGCTTATTCCCTGCCATTTCTAATATCACCAAGACCCAATTCGTGAAAGCCACAGTTATTCAAAATATTACAACAGAAGAATCAAACACAAATAAGTTAAATTGAAACTAACACTTTGAATAAAATTATTCAAATATATGATATGACACTATAGGTATAACATGAATTTTGATATTTGTTCAAATTTTTGGAATGAAAAAATCTCTGGGAAAAACACTTTGAAAAATTAGTAAACTAAGTGACATGACACCACATGGATAATAAGTACCAGGTGTCCCAAAAAATGGTTACATGTAGAAAAATAACCGTGTGCTAAAACTATAGCAGTAAGAGAAACGAAACTTTGCACACATTGTATTAAAACCCTCTACTAGATATTCGTAAAATTGTGATATCACAGCGTTACTGGTTTTTGAGTTATCAACAAAAGTAGATACCTATGTAAGAAACGCATTTGTTCAAAATTCAACAAAATCGGAAGCATGTTCGTTTGATGTAATTTTAACCCTCGTTCAACCACATGTAAACTTGAAATTGACATGTCCAAAGTTAAGTTGTTGCATACCGTAGTATAGGTTAGAGTTTCTTCTTCCCATTGATACCAAAATCATGAAAATTTGACTAGTTGTTACGTAATTATGACGTCATGAATTACTACAGGTCTGAAAATTATGTTGAAATCTGATTTTGGGCAAAAATGGCAACCGATTCAAAATTTGGCTATTTCTGTTATTTCTAAATGTCGATCAGACTTTTGCTACTATAAAGAAAATTATAATTCAAACATGTCCTGTAAGTTTAAGATTTTTTTTTCTTCAAAGTTTACACAAGTTTGCAGTGTAAACAGTTAAAGAATTAATGTTACCCATGAAAATGTGATTGTGCTTTATGCGTATTCATCAACTTTCGCGCCAAAACTTGATTGACAGGTTCAATATAAACAAAGCATTCTGGAATGCATGGAATGCAGGTATCCGTAATTTGCATAATAAATATACTAAAAGAGAGTTCAATTATTATTCAATTAAAATTGTATCAAATTTGTTTTAATATAGAGTATCAGATCATGATTATTTAGAAAAAATGCACATTAAAATATCACAAAACTAAATGCTTATTGTTTTGTTGAATTTTGAACAAATGCGTTTCTGACAAAGGTATCTACCTTTGTTGATAACTCAAAAACTAATAACGCTGTGATATCAAAATTTAACGGGTATCTAAAAAAGGGTTGTAAAATAATTTGTGTAAAGTTTCGTTTCTCTGAGTACTATAGTCTTAGCACACGGTCATTTTACTACATGTAACCATTTTTTGGGACACCTGGTACCTTGATAAAATGCTGATTTTGATTATTTAAAGGGACTAGCCTAGATTCAACCTAGATTAAAAAATTTATGGAAATGCTCCAAATAAAGCTTAAAAGAATTAGTAACATCAAAACATTGCAAAAATTTACACATAAATGGCTCAAATTGAGAGAGAATTAATTTGCAATATATCATTCTTTGATGGTGGTGTGGCTATCCTGTGTTTCCTAAATCCTACATTTGTACCTCAGATGGATTTACCAGATAAAAGATCACACAAAGCTTCTGAAGATAATTTAATAAATATCAAAAGAGAAACAATTTTATCAAAAATAATTTGTTTGGCCATCAAAGGTGTAGAAACAAGATCTCTTTGAGTTTCCAGCTAGAATAACTGTTTTCAAACCACTTTTTTGCACCTGAGTAAAAATTTAAAGTAGGCAAAGAATTGTAATTTTCTCCAATATTCCTCAAAATCATGGAAAACTACTTGTAGGTTATATTACTATAAACATATTCTATCAATTCAGGTAAAAAAAAATATGTAGGTAAAAAATTAGTGGGAAGAATCTAGGCCAGTCCCTATAATCTAGATGGTTCTAGAAAATACAAATGGTGAGTGAAGAGAGTAGGCTTACACTTCACACTTGCGAGGTCCATCTTGATAAACTAATTGATATGATCTTTCTATGTGACATGATGTAGGAAATCCAGGCGGCACAGGACACAATTTACTACATTTAGGGATGAGTGATTTCCAAATGCAAATTTTGTATACATTTTGTGTGTATCGCAATTGAGACACAAACTATTGAAAATATTACAAAAACTTATATTTTAGTTTGAACAAATAAATTACAAAAATAATGTCACAAAACTAAACAATATTATTATCCGGTTGTAGTGCTGCAATGTAAAAGGACTCCTTAATCCCTCTTTGTAACCATCTGGAATCCGAATCAAGGATCTTAAAGTCCAGGGGACTAAACTTATGGCCCTCCGATTTTAGATAGCTTCAATGTTCAGTGAAGTTATCAACAGCTCAATTATTATAATCCTGCATTAAAAATAAGACATTTTGATCCAAACCACATCTTTCATATTTTTAGCTATATTTCAAATATTAAATATGTTAGAAAATTTTTATTAAATATTGAAGAAAAAATCTGTAACAATTTAGCAAAGCAAACTTAAGATATTTGTTTCTAGATTATAGATTCTATAGAGTAAAACACTTCCAAAAGTTTGCCAAAGTAAAATTAAGCTATGACATAATATATTTTTGGCATTTTGGGGTAAGAATCAAACAAGTTGGCCAAAAAAGGAACTCGCAATCATGTTCATCACCTAAATCTGCTTCCAAACATACTTTTATATCAATATTATTATATACTATCATTATTACTACTTTTAGTTGAAGAGTAGAGAGCATAAAGTTTTTAAAGTTGTTCTAAAATGAGGGGTCAACACTTCTCTTATATTCTTTCTTTCTTTTTCAACTGCATATATGCACTGCAAGACTTATGTAGGCTCATTTCCATAACCTGCATTAAGTGTTTAACCGATCCATGTTTCCCTAATCTATCACTCTAGCTTCCCAGACAATCTTAACTTATATCATGGAAGAAAATGTGTCAAATAAAGCACCGGGTACTGATTACCGCGATGCAAGTCTTTGATAAACCGCCTCATGTTATTTACTAAGTGAACTGTGGAAACAGAAGTGGGCATGAGAGAACTTGTCTAAGTGAACTTAAATAGATTAAGTGGGCAGGGGAGATTATCAAATTGCTTAAGGGATAGATAGCAAAGCAGGTTTAGTTACATATTTACACAGCTTCCACTTATTCTTTAAACCTTTTATCACAAGTTTCAAGGTTATCTAAAAATAAAATCAATTTTAAAAAGCAAGTTTTCATTCTTATAGCAATGGTGTAAAACGTGATGTATATCATCAAAAGGTGAGATAAGGAGTGATACTAAGATAAACATTTTCTTAAGATATAGATTTTGTTTAAAAAGGAGATAAACTGGGTTGTCCTTGGGCCAATCCATATCAAAGGTTATCTGCAATTTCTATTCTATTAACAATATATAACATATTTTGCATTATAAACCCCACTTAAATTAGGAACAAGACACACCGACAATTGCCTCCTTTTCCCACAACAGTTAATATTTTTGACACGGAGTAGATGCTAAAATACGGAACATGTAGCATATACAACTGTCTTTTTTTACAACAGTTTATTTATTTATTTATTTATTTATTTATTTATTTATTTTTATTTATTTGTCAAATTAAATATGCTGGTCCAAAAATAAATTCATCACCATGTGTATTATCTAAATCTACTTTTTTATTTATTTATTTATTTTTATTTATTTGTCAAATTAAATATGCTGGTCCAAAAATAAATTCATCACCATGTGTATTATCTAAATCTACTTTACGACATGCATACTTTTATGTAGATTTCATTATTAGTTGCTGAGTACAGACTATAATATATTTCTGAAAATGAGGTGCTTACACAATCCTAACTTCTTTCTTTTAAAACTGCATACAAAGTGATGTAGCAACATTACACTTTTTTCACAATGCCACATCAATGTTCAACAAACCCATCTATGTTTCTAGTTTTCCCTAATCTATCACACTAGCCAGACATCTTAACTTTATTTACATCTATCATGGAAGGAAATGTGTCAAATATTACACCGGGTACCGCAATGCAAGTCTTTGATAGACCGCCTCATGTTGTTTACGAAGTGAACTCTGGAAACAGAAGTAGGTATGAGAGAACGTGTCTAAGTGAACTTGGATAGATTGAGTGGGCAGGGGAGATTATCAAATTGCTTAAGGGAAAGCAAAGCAGGTTTAGTTACATATTTACACAGCTTTCACCTATTCTTTAAACCTTTTATCACAAGTTTCAAGGTTATCTAAAACTAAAATCAATTTCAGAAAGCAGTTTTTCATTCTTATGGCGTAAAACGTGATGCATATCATCAAAAGGCGGAGGAATGATACTAAGATATAAACATATTCTCAAGATATAGATTTTGTTTTAAGAGGAAATGAGCTGGGTTGTCCTCGGGCCAATCCATATCAAAGCTTATCAAGACTTTTTATTCTATTAATAATATATATAACACATTTTGCATCATAAAAATCCCTTAAATTGGGAACAAGACACACCATCAATTTCCTCCTCTTTCCACATTTCTTTATATTTTTGATATGGGGTAAGTGATGAAATAAGCAACATGTAGCAGAAATAATTGATTCATTTTTCCACAACAGTTTATATTTTTGATATGGGGTAGATGCTAAAATAAGGAACATGTACCATATACAACTGCCTCTCTTTTTATAAGAGTTTACTTATTTATTTCATTTTGGGCCAAATCAAATGTGCTGGGCCAAAAATAAATTCATCATCATGTGCATTATCTAAAGCTACTACTAGACATGCATACTTTTATGTAGATTTAATTATTAGTTGCTGAGTACATACTATAGAACATTTCTGAAAATGAGGGGCTTACACAATCCTAACCTCTTTCTTTTAAAACTGCATAAAAAGTGATGTAGCAACATACAGCTCATTTCAAGATGACACTTTGAATGTTCAACAAACCCATCTGTTTCTAGTTTACCTAATCTATCATACTAGCCTCCCAGACATCTTAACTTTATTTACATCATCATGGAAGAAAATGTGTCAAATAAAACACCGGGTTCTGATTACCACAATGCAAGTCTTTGAAAGGCCGCCTCATGTTATTTACTAAGTGAACTCTGGAAACAGAAGTGGGTATGAGAGAATTTGGCCAGTGAACTTGGATAGACTGAGTGGGCTGGAGAGATTATCAAATTGCTTAAGGGAAAGCAAAGCAGGTTTAGTTACATATTTACATAGCTTCCACTTATTCTTCAAACCTTGTATCACACGTTTCAGGGTTATCTAAAAATAAAATCAATTTTAGAAAGCATGTTTTTCATTCTTATAGCAATGGCGTAAAACGTGATGAATATCATCAAAAGGTGAAGGAATGATACTAAGATATTAACATATTCTTAAGATATAGGTTTGTTTTAAAAAGGAAATAGCTGGGTTGTCCTTGGGCCAATCCATATCAAAGCTTATCTGACACTTTTATTCAACAACATATAACATGATTTACATTATATCAAGCCCTGAAATGTGGAACAATATGCATTAAAAATTGCCTCTTTTTTTCTACATCTGTTAATAATTTTGCAAGGGGCAAGTGATGAAAAAGAAAGAAAACTGCCTTTATTTTCACAATAGTTTCTATTTTTGCATTTAAAAAGGTAATGCAGTGAAGAATGCATGGCACAGGCAACTGAATCTTCTTGTCATAAGGGTTACATAATATTAAATCAATACTATAAGATTTTGATAACAAATAGTTTTGAGTAAAAACAGTCTAAAATTAAGGAATGAGACTATCTGGAAGCATTCTCAATTGTATTTTGTCAAAACTTGTTTTGCGACAAAAATTGATAAAAATGTAAATGCATGCTTTCCTATATTAATACACATGGAATTAAATTCGAGATCCTGAATTTAATTCATCAAATGGTAATAACAGAAAAAGTAGGCACATTTAAGCCAAATCGTTCGGAGGATATTAATATCTACCAAAAACAAACCCAAGAGGCTAAAAAAATCATAAGTCATTGGTGACAGGGGACGCTTCATTTTAACACCTTACAGTATTGCTTTAACTTTTAACCTATCTCAACTTACCTCTAATTTTTCCCTGAAATCTTCTACTTTATTCCTAAGTTCATAGACCACTGTTGGTGTTTCCCCGCTGTCGACCATCACCTTCTTCTCCAACTTTTCTAGTCTGAAGAATAACAAAATAACACATAGTAGGTTAATCAAAATGTAAATGGAACAAAAAAATTGAAGTAAAAATTAAGTATGAAATAGGACTTTAAGATGTTAAGGGGCCACTTCAAAATTCAACTGGCGGTTGTCTGCTGGTTCTGGCCGGTTTTGGGATGGTTGGATATTGTTTATTACGGTTGGCCAGAACCGCCCAGTACCTGCAAGCAACCACCGGTTGGGTTTTGAAGCCGCCCCTAAGCATAAATTAAAAGCAATATGAAAAACACAATGCCTAAGGTAAAAATATTTTCTCACTGTTTCTAAAAACCCAACCTTACTGAGGCCAATAAAACTTCCTAATATGTTAAAATTTCAATAGAACACTTTTAACCAGGAAGTGGTGTTACGATTCTCAGAAGCATGACAAATCAGAATATTTCAAATCAAGAAATCCTGCTTTGAAATTTTGTTTTTGGGTACATTTCCAATTCACCTAGGCCTATGTCTAGAAAATGTTAATTCTCAAATATTTTTCAGTGAAATGAAAGCTGATATTTAAAAAATAACTAAAGATAAGCATGAACCAAAGATTTACAGGGGAGATACAAGGCACGCCGCCTTTTTTTATTTTTATTTGGGTTTTTGTCAATAGCTTGCAGATGATGCATCGCACCTTGTCATAATGCGTGAATATTGAAACACGCACACATGCTTTACGTGCAAGTTAGCGTATCATTCGCCCAAAATATTATTTGCGCAGGTTGTCTCTACGCGTATCGAAGTCTCGGCACTCGAAGTTGATTTTGGCGGGAACCGAGTGGACCTGAATACCCCAAATTTGAGCTCCATGGCTGACGACACTATTACACGGGCTGGTATACAAAACCTGGTATCTCCCCTGTAAATCTATGGCATGAACATTTCAAATATGCAAAAATCTCTATTTTGTCAAAATAGGACTTTCACATGTATTTTGCCAAGTATCTCAAAATAAATATGCTGACTCTCCTGGAGGTTTGTGATGGATGGTCACATATTCTGTTGGACGCACTGATGTCACAGACTAGAATCCTGTCCTCTGATTGGTCAATTGAGGCTGTTCCATGTTACTCCCTGGCGTGAAACATTGCATTGGAGGCCAATGATAAAGTCTACAAAATTTACATTTTCAGCTAAAATAATTTTTGTATCAACCCCTTTCTTTGATATATTGTTCAAAAATGTGTCTTTCATCTTTATTGTAAGTAAATATTAATAAATCAGAGCGGAAACATAAAATATTGTGGAAATATTGGTTCACTCCATAGACATCGCACAGTAAGTTTCACTCCAGTAACAAGGACTGAGTACGCCAAATTCAACAACTGCGTCCGACAGAATAGTAAGAAGCTAGGTAACTGTATAAATGATTTTCTTTGATCTGGGGAAATGATATCCTCAAAAAGCACAATATTTGCACTTGTATTATATGTTTATTTATAATATAGCTTTTGACACATAGAACACATAGAAGCAGTTTGCTATTTTCAATAATTCCATGGAGTCATTTGAGCATTATTCTGAATATTGCTTGGAGCCCTCTTGTGACAGTTTACTTGATTGACTGTGTAGTATTTTTTCCATTGATAAGGTTAGTTTCTATACTTCTTTAAGGGCACATTATTATTCCCTTTAAGTATACTCGAAATCAAGTACTTAAATCAAGTTTTTAAACAGTACAAGTACTTGAGTTTAAAAAACAGATGGATTGATGAACACACATAATTATTTTTTTCAGTTCAAACTAATCATATGAAAAATGTCCATCAGTTTCTGTTATACAGCAATCTGAATGCCAGCAAAATATTCATAATACACTGGAATCACTTTTACAGTTTTGTCAAAGAATGAAAACATTTCTTTTATAGAAAAAATTCAACTGGCGGTTGTCTGCTGGTTCTGGCCGGTTTTGGGATGGTTGGATATTGTTTATTACGGTTGGCCAGAACCGCCCAGTACCTGCAAGCAACCACCGGTTGGGTTTTGAAGCCGCCCCTAAGCATAAATTAAAAGCAATATGAAAAACACAATGCCTAAGGTAAAAATATTTTCTCACTGTTTCTAAAAACCCAACCTTACTGAGGCCAATAAAACTTCCTAATATGTTAAAATTTCAATAGAACACTTTTAACCAGGAAGTGGTGTTACGATTCTCAGAAGCATGACAAATCAGAATATTTCAAATCAAGAAATCCTGCTTTGAAATTTTGTTTTTGGGTACATTTCCAATTCACCTAGGCCTATGTCTAGAAAATGTTAATTCTCAAATATTTTTCAGTGAAATGAAAGCTGATATTTAAAAAATAACTAAAGATAAGCATGAACCAAAGATTTACAGGGGAGATACAAGGCACGCCGCCTTTTTTTATTTTTATTTGGGTTTTTGTCAATAGCTTGCAGATGATGCATCGCACCTTGTCATAATGCGTGAATATTGAAACACGCACACATGCTTTACGTGCAAGTTAGCGTATCATTCGCCCAAAATATTATTTGCGCAGGTTGTCTCTACGCGTATCGAAGTCTCGGCACTCGAAGTTGATTTTGGCGGGAACCGAGTGGACCTGAATACCCCAAATTTGAGCTCCATGGCTGACGACACTATTACACGGGCTGGTATACAAAACCTGGTATCTCCCCTGTAAATCTATGGCATGAACATTTCAAATATGCAAAAATCTCTATTTTGTCAAAATAGGACTTTCACATGTATTTTGCCAAGTATCTCAAAATAAATATGCTGACTCTCCTGGAGGTTTGTGATGGATGGTCACATATTCTGTTGGACGCACTGATGTCACAGACTAGAATCCTGTCCTCTGATTGGTCAATTGAGGCTGTTCCA
>JXSR01S070169.1:45803-59157 GCA_000969725.1 Ophiothrix spiculata
AACTGGTTTTTCATCATCCCAGTTGGAAGCGTTCCATTTTCCGTGACGGAAATTCTACGACCAGTTGGAAAAACCAGTTGAACTGTTTCAACTGGTTTCAGAGAAACCAGTTCAACTGGGATCAACTGGAATTTCGACCTGGGATACACAATTATCAAACAAGACATGCAAATGATCTCAATATTGCCTTCAATAATAAATCATTTACTGATAAAGGTATCCGTTCAAATGATCCTCTCCTTTGGAATTCATTATCATGTAAAATAAAAAATAGTAATAATGTGAAACAATTTCGAAATCAACTTAAGCAAAATATTATTCAAATTGGGCATGTCCCTGTTGTAGTCTTGTTTGAGTGCTGTTAGGTATTTAATTTTGTCTGTTACTTTTTGTTGTATATTAGGGAAGGACATTTAACAGGCCTTATTGGCCTTCCGGTCCTGTCCTCCATAATTCTGTTCCGTTTCTATGTTATTTTGATGTATTCTATGGAAATAAAAGAATCTGAATCTGAATCGTTTTCGTCTACCCAAAAACCATTGTGTCCAAGCTTTACAAATATTATAAAGTATATTGAAACCGTTAAGGTTAACATTATTGATCACAGACACACACCCACACCCACACACCCCACACACCCCCTCCCGACAGCTAGCAAGCAAGCAAACCAGCCACATACACACCCCCACCCCCACGCCACACACACACACACACACACACTACAAAATAAATCCATATACTCGTATGCTCATCTTTCGACTGATGATGATGACCCCCATGTGAGTGGGGTCACATGTTATCTATTTTTATTAAATTGTTGATCTGATCTTGATTTATTTGAAATATATTTCACGGTCCGTGGACTGCTTGTGTCGTCTGAAAGGAGATCACAGTGCCTGACCATTACATGATGACCATTGACACCACTCACACAGGGGCACTCATGTGCCCCAACCCAAATGAAAATTTAAGTATGTGGATTTGCTGACCAATTTTGTAAATTTGACAATCATAAGTAATGGACCCCTAGAAATGACCCCTAGATAACCTATATCACTTAGATAGGGGTAAAAAAAATTGCACCAATCTAAAGAAAATTTCAAATTCCGCCAGATTATCTTTCATCCCAATCACATAGGGGACACAAGTATTGCCAAACATAAGGTATCACGTGTACCTTTATCCTAGGATCATTTTGTCCTAGGAAAAAGTGATAAAAAGTATATGGATTTCATTACATGTTACTTGCCTTAAACTTTTGTACCGTTGATTTTGACATTTCACCGGTAATAAATCATCCGATATTTAGTCAACAACCCACTAAGTTACCATTTTTCATGCCTTGAAGGTCAGGAATATGCCTTGAGGGTATAATTGTGTCCCTAAAAAACCGCAGGTAGACCACATAGTAGTGGGTGGGCTAAATATTGGATGATTTATTACCAGTGAAATGTCAAAATCAGTGGTACAAAAGTTTAAGGCAAGTAACGTGTAATGGCTGACAAATTTCATAATTTTGACCAAAAAGGTGAGACCTGTACAGGTCTCCAGATTTGCTTTATAGGGTATTAAAATCAACCTGGTACTCTGCATGTCTCACATAGGGTATCAAATTTGACTTTTTGGTCTCTGATAAGGTATCTAAAGGACAGAATGGTTGAATCAATATGTAAATGTGGCCTTAAATTGTCAATAAAAGTACTTCAAATACCTAGAAACACCTGTTAAAAGTGTTACAATGGTTACAATTACATTTTACTTCTGATTTATTGTAAAATATAGTTATTTCACACATTTGCGTATACGGACTCAGATAAGGTATTCCTTTGAACCCATTTGCCAATTTTTGGTCTGACCTAGAGTCACCTCCGGAACCTGTGGAACTCGGGTGGTTACCCGATCACAAATATCAGCTACCCACCACCGGAGCGATAAATTGTAAAAGTGGCTAAATCAGAGAACTCGGTACGACAACGTCCGAGCATCGGAAGATACTCTTTCAAAAGTTCAGAGCTTGCTCACAACTCAACGCATTTTCAAGAAGATTTAAGCTCTTCCGTCGATTTTTTCTACTCTCTGACAACTTGCCCAAAAGATTATCTTTCCCAAGACACATGGGAGTTGTCGGATGTCGGGCGATGATCGCGCAATGGTCGACCGAGTTCACTTTAAAAAAACAACAACATTTATTTTCACTACTTGGTGGCTTATCCTGGGGGATTCTCTCATAATATTGGTATACGGGTATATGGCACGGTTTGGGCTATAGTTTCACGATTTTAGGTATATTGATGGGTAGGTTTTTGTCACAGACTAAATGTCTCCGATTTGTAAAATTGGATTTTTTTGAAAACAATGATCCTTTTTGTTGTAACGATGGGTTGCAAAATCGTCTGTTTATAGGTATAGAGAATGGTTAAAATCGCGTTCAACCCCCCCCCCCAACACTGTTGGATGATGCAAAGGAAATCTCCAAAATTGTTAGATAGCTTTTTATTTTGAACTTACTCAAAAATAAACATTACAACTCGGCCGATAATTTTTTATATTTTTCTATAACATTAATGTGGGAGGTGTGTGTATTGCTGTGAACTCGTAAGGTTGACCGGAGCTCGACCGACTACTCTTTCTATATGTGACGTATGCTATGGTCACATAAGCCTGGTGATCGGATGGAAGCCGCAACGCCACAACGCCGGTACGACATCGTTATGACACCATTCCCTGATCGGTCAATTATCGGACGTCAGTGGTTATGGAACCATAACTGAAGAGATCGTATACAAGCCGCAACGTTCTTTCGGTATGCTTCCGGCGTATCTGCGGCTCACGGACACCGCCTGGTCTCTGCACGGACACAGTTAGGTCACCGGCCGTGTTCGATCGGTGCCCCCTGAATTCTACCCAATATTAACACATCGTAACCTTGCCGCATAGTTATGTGACTAGGGTATCCAGCATAAACACACTTAACGCAGTGGTAGATCACACGAGTATTATATTGTAAAATTTCAATTCAGTCTTTGTATAAACTCTACTGTAAACTCTCAAGGTTTCCACTTTGGTGGTAAGCTGTGGGTATAAACCCGCAATCGCTTAACATCTTTTTATAATGATTATTTTGTGTTTTTAATTTCTAATTTTAAAGTGCTTTTATGTATATGAAATGTTTTATATAGCTATAATAAACAATACATTTCAATTGTCAGTTTTATTTTAAGACATAGGCTTGATTAATCGTATGGTCTATATATCTAAATGAACTTCAAAGTGGTGACAAGAATCAGTTTCAATATTGAATAATAACTTGTCATATGAAGTTATTATATCACGGTAAATATTTACTAAAGACCTCGAGCAAAGGTCGCGATTTGCATCAACTGATATGTATTGTTTGGTATATTTTGGTTCACATTCAAGATGGCAACCGCTCCAGTATCTGTCGAAAATGATCTTTCATGTCCAATCTGTTTTAAACTATTTGAGGATCCACACACACCTAGGTGTCTTTCTTTATGTTGTCATGTCTGCTGTGAAGTCTGTCTCCAGAAAATGGTGGAAGGAAAATGTCAACGTACTTGTCCCAAGTGCAGAAATAATATCAATATTCCAGATGACGGAAATACTTCTTTTACAACAATCACTAG
Source organism: Ophiothrix spiculata (assembly GCA_000969725.1). NCBI lineage: Eukaryota > Metazoa > Echinodermata > Ophiuroidea > Amphilepidida > Ophiotrichidae > Ophiothrix > Ophiothrix spiculata. Next base: position 49,451 of record JXSR01S070169.1, read on the forward strand.
CAGGTATAGGTTGCGCAGTTTGGCTGAAAGTAATCGACATGTTGGTGGTAATCTGTCTCAAAGTCAAGCATCTCCAAAGAAAGATGGGTTGTCCTTGTGTGAGGATCACGATGATGAAAAGATGCACTACTACTGTGTAACTTGCAAGAGTTTGGCATGTCAAGCCTGTTTGACTCTGAAACATGATGGAACTGGACACAAGATTGAAGGAGTAAAAGAATTGTACAAAAAGCAGAAAGATGAAATGGAATCTGCTTTTAACAGAGCAAAATCTAGAATTGGTGATGTAGAGAATGAACTTTCTGAATTAAAAACAGCTAAAATAAGGAGTGAAGAGATTTACAAAAATACGAAAAAGCAAATTGATAAATATGCGGAGTCTCACATAAATGAACTTCTAGAAGAAACTAACGAATTGAAAAGACAAGTTGATCAAACCGAACAACTGCAAAAAGCAGGTTTAGACAGGGAAATAGCAACTCTTCAGAAACACGTCAATTGTGCTAAAGAATCTTACCAAGCTACCATGATTGCATCAGAAAACATGCCAAACTATGAATACATAACTCAACACACCACACTTGTCAACATCATGGAAGATATTCAGGTATCAAAACCAACAATGTCACCGAGCAAAACAAAACTAGATGTCATCAAGTTTGTTCCAAGATTATCACATATAAAACTTGGACAGATTATCACACCTGGAAAAGTCAGGACAATTAAAAAGATCCAGACCTTAAATGGATTTGTTTATGCATGTAGACTTGATAGTAACACTGACGGTTTGCTTGCAATTGCCGACTTTGATGGATGCACGGTAGCTATTTATACAATAGTTAATCGTAAATTTGAGAAGAAACTGAATCTAAAACTTGCATCACAAAAACAATACAATCCTAATGGTATAGCTAATTGCCCTGATGGTAGATTCATGGTGGCAAGGCACACATGTCTTGAGGTGTACTCACCCGATGGAAACCATCAAAATGATATCGAAATAAAGGAGTCTAGTCGAGTCAATATACATCGTTTGGCAGTTACTTCAGATGACAAAATACTAGTTGGAGATTATCATCGATCTTTGATAGTGGAAATAAGTCCCACAGGTAAGGTCATCAGAACTATACACACAAGTATACGGCCTTATCACATGACTCTCATCAATGATACCCATATTGCAATCAGTAATTGGGAGGATGGCAAAGTGATAGTGATATGCATAAAATCTGAACAAGAAACTCTTAGTGTCGATATCCCAATGGTGGATGGTATATGTTATGATGAGCAGACTGAGTGTCTATTGACAGCAAGGAGTGAGCCAGCAGATAAGACTGATAAGCCTGGTATGGTGCGCTACAACACAGGTGTAATAGAGCAGTACAGCTATACTACAGGCAAGTTGGTAGCATGTCTGCAACAAGGATTATATCACCCTCAAGGAATAATACTGACATCTGAGGGGCATTTAATTGTAGCCAATGAAAAAGCTGTTGACATTTATGAAATCCAGTGAATAAATTAGTTCCTACAATCTTTCACATGACATTTTTTTTTTCAATCAAGGACTGCTTAAATTGTTTCTTTTTTAAATTTTGATTAAACCAAAAAGTTTGTATGACCTGATAGTTACACGTAGTCTTAAAATAAGACCTACACTGTGCCAAATTTCATTCTACTAATTAAAGAACTTCAAATGATCTAGAAGACAAATCAATGAAATCTAAACAATTCTTTTTAAATAGCACAATAATAGTGGTATTGCTTAAAAACTATTTCTCACAAATGTAAGAGAATCGATTGATTTTATCTTATCAATGATTTGTTCTATTGCAAAGGCTGTAAATAGTTGTTTAAAATAAAGTCTATTTACAGCTCTGAAAAACTGTTCACAGTTTTCAAGTGCTACAAAACATTTCAATGGACAATTTTGAAAACAACTCGCACGTCCGATTTTTTGGGGAAAAAAGGCTCACCAGCCCTATTTATAAAAGCAGCAGCTTGCTAGTCCGATTTAAAAAAAAAAAATTGCTAGTCCGAATGCTTAAAAGCTTGCTAGTCCGAATTAACTAGCGAGCTGTTTTAAACTTCGGCGAGTCGTTTTCAAGGTTATATTTCCCCTCTGAATAATATGGTCGGATTAGCGATCCTTCGAATTAGCAAGCTTTCGGCCTAGCGAGCTGTCGGACTTGCAAGCGGACCCTCAAAATATATATATTTCCACAAATAGTAAAATACATGAACTTACCTTAACCAATTACAGTAGCTTGATGAAGCCATATTCTAAACAATTGTGGATAGTAACATGGTAATATATGGTATTATAACAATGTCAATAAGGGGGGTCTAATCATTTATTAGAAATATTTCATTCACTTTATCAAGAAATCAAGAAATTAAAAAAAAAATGGATAATTTAAAGAGGGGTAGTTAATCTATTCATTAAAAGATTTTTCCACTTTTTAAAGGATTTTTAATTCTGTAAGTAATGACTTTTTAATTTCTTTTAGTGTTTTCTGGCACTTTAAATAGGGTATGAATCATCACTATGCTAATATAATTCAAGTTATTACTTTTTATAATGCGTCTGATACGACAACAGTGAATCTTGATTTTTTTATTTTTCCGGTAGAGGTATTCCAAGTGGCCTATATTCAGGGCTGGACATTGGTATTTTTGTACTAGCCAGTCGGTCAGGTAACTTTCCAAAGTTGAGGGTATTTTTTAAGATACACTTTTCAATGTCAAAATGTTTCACTTTAAAACTTACACATGTTTTCTACAACCTTAAAGTAACTATTGTTCAATCAATTAAGTTTTTCATCATGAATATTCGAAAACAATATTAATTTTATCACTTAAATTAATGTTCCCTATTTCATAACTTAAGGGTAAAGGGAATCCATCTGCTCAGGAAAATGTGAATCTTAACTATTTTTTAATCATGAAAAGATAAATAGTTTCCACTACATTTACAGGGACTCAAACCATGCATTATGGCAGGTGTTAGTCATGCATTACGAGGCGAGGGATCTACCGCTGAGCTATCAAGGCAGCGTTGAGATCGTGAACTAAAATCTGAAACATAAACATTAGAATGCCGTATTTTTCTTTTGTTTACATAAAAATTGCAAATTTTGCCTCATTGGAATGCTCAATTTGTAAGTAAATTATGTGAATGCGTATATATCAGACAAAATGTAGATAATGTAGATACTAAAAACAGGCAATTCACAGCTCAAAGAGAGCGAACTCAGAGTCGTAATTCACGTTCGGTTTTTCGGGTTACAAGTTACATTATCATTCAAAATCGACACAACATATTTATACAGAAACTATTTGTAATTCAATTAGAAGTATCAAGCCTACAATCTGTCAACATTTGAAAATAGCCGAATGTTCGAACGTCATGAAATTATGAGGTTTCGTCGAAAAAGGCGTCAATTTTTCGATGTAGTTTATTGGCATCATTTTGACCTTAATAATGGACGTGAAATCACTAGTAAAGTTTCATAAGCTAGCGAGTCTATTCCATGTGTACGCCAAAAATCGTAATATTCTGATGTGTGTAAATAGGTAAAAACTTGCAGTAAAAATGACTTTCAGCCGAGCGAGACGATTTAGGAAATGTAGCCTTAAACAGTTCGAAGAGACAGTTGTAAATTGCAAAAATAAAAGAAATCTACTATAGAATATCATTCTGTGATCAATTTTTTTAAATATATAACATTACCCCAGTCCCTAATATGTTAAACATTATTTTTGTGGTTATTTTTTTCTACTTCTATGCACTGCGAAATATTGATGGAGGATATTTATTTAATTAATCACTGTTTTTTTTTACTCACTACGTGAGAACAAAAACATTTGCCTGCCATGTCGGGCAGGTAACTTCCACTTTTAACCAGCCCGACACCAAAGTTACCCACCATTGGTTGTGTGGGTGTGTGTGTGTGGTGTGGGGGGGGGGGGTGTTAATGTCCAGCCCTGCTTATATTAAATCCGGGGGCCACTCAAGTATAATGCTGCAGGCATAACGGGGTGAATTTTTCTGAAGCCAAATAAGCCAAAATATACCCCTTTTCACCTATTCACGCGATAAATGGGAATTTTACCGTGACCGTTTTAACACCGGTGTTTGCAAAAGTACCCTATTTCTTGAAAATTGCTGTTGATACCCTAAACGGTGTCACCTGATTCACCCGTCTGTCCTAAAAACAACCCTAATTCACCTTTCGCTTGGTTACGCTATGCCTGCAACATTATACTTGAGTGCCCCCTGTATTTACTGTTTGGTATGATACTATCACAATCACAATCAAATAATGTTTGTGTACAATGGAACTCACACCCCATGTACACCCTGGACACATAACCGTGCGGCGAGGATACGGCGTCATACCGGAGAGAATTCAGCGGTTGGGTTTATTTTTGCTATGAAAAAAAACCTAATTCAATACTTTTTTAGTTTTCCTATCTAATATTTTCCCCCATATCAGGCCGTGTACAAATTCATAATGGGGCCTGTTCTGAGATGCAAAATGGCCGCTAAAAATGGGTTAAACGATTTTAAAACAGTATCAACATACTATATTTTGCAAGATATTTGATGGAAAATGGTTTTGAGAGTTACAAGAGATATACCCAAATTAGGCTGTTAACAAGTTTAAAAATTCTAAATGGTGTCTGTACTGAGATCCAAAATGGCCGCTAAAATACGTAAGTTGCGCTAAAATGAGTTAAACGCCTTTAAAACAGTAATAAACACATTAAATTTTTCAATATATTTTATGAAAAATGGTTTTGAGAGTTACAACACATATATTTGTCCACAAATTAGGTTGTTAACATGTTTAAAATCCAAAATGCAGTGTGTTTAATGCTGTTTTTAAGTCATTTAACCCATTTTAGCGCATTTAAAGTGTATTTTGGCGGCCATTTTTGATCTCAGTATAGGCACCATTTGGGATTTCAAGTTTGCTAACAGTAAAAATAAAGTATGTTTGACACTGTTTAAAAGTCCCCTTACCCATCTTTCGGCAGCCATTGGGGATATCAGTACAGGAACCATTTGGAAATTTAAGCTTGTAAACAGCCCAATTTGGTGACAAATATATCTGTTGGAACTCTCAAAACCACTTTCCATCAAGTTTCTTGAAAAATATATTGTTTTTTGTCCTTTAACTCATTTTTAGCGCATTAAAACATATTTTGGCGGCCATTTCGGATCTCAGTAAAGGCGCCATTTGGAATTTGAAGCTTGTTAACACTCTATAAAAGTCATTTTCTATCAAATATCTTGAACATGTAGTGTGTTTGATGCTGTTTTAAGTTTATCATGAAAATGTATTTTGGCCGCCATTTTGGACCCCATTACGGACGCCATTTTGAATTTTAAACATGTTAATAGCCTAATTTGGGGACAAAAACATCTGTTGTAAATCTCAAAACCACTTTTCATCATTTATTTTAAACATATGGCATTTTCACGGTAACGGAAGGACAATCACAGAATTTTTCTGTATTTCAAACACATACTTTGCCAAAATTGAATTGGATAAAATAAAACTAATTCCATATTTAGTTGAGTATACCTGAAAGCATTCATATTCAACAGGATTTTTTTCATTAAATTTTCTCTGCTGCAAAAAAAAATGCATATTAATGAGGTCGGTTACGGAAGGACAGCAAAACGGACATGGTTTTTCACCTTGAGTACATTTTTGAATTTTTTAATGAAATTTATGAAGAAATTTTATTTCAAAGTTATTGAATGCATTGCTTGGTGTTTCTGCAATAGTTTGCCACATTCCACTTCAAAATATTCCCTCGGTTACGTTTTAACAACGCGAAATGCGAAGGGATCATAGTAACGGAAGGACGGTTACGGAAGGACGATTTGTCCGCTGATTTTTGGGTGCTCTGAACCGTAAAGCCTGGTCAGGATTAGCAAAAAATACAACCTCATGTGTAAATTTGATCCTTATTTAACCCATTTAGAGCAATAACACCCAAGTAAACAACCAAGAATGGGTTGACAAAATTAAATAAAAATTACTACTTTTCATTATGAAAATCAAGAAATTTGACCACAAATTTGTTTTTTTAAAGAAATTTCATAGACAATTTTGTTCAGTCTTTCAAAATTAGGTTCATTTTAAAGAGCTTCAAAATAGCTTTCTTTTGATACCAAATATATGGTGGTAGCATTTTTCATTGAAAAGTTACATCCTTTTTTCAATATTTTTCTCATGTCTACTTTTTTGTGAAAATGGCCAAATACTGTGCTTGATGCTGTTTTAAGTCATTTTTAGCCATTTTGCGCATTAAAACACATGTTGGCGGCCATTTTGGATCTCAGTATTTCTGTAGCCTTAAATGTCATTTACTGTTGATTTTTTATAATAATTGGCATTTCAAGGGATATTTTTGTCAATTTTAGTTAAAATATGCTATTTTGGCAGCCATTTTGAAATTGAAACATGCATGATCTTATTTTAACCCAAATATAATTCTTAAAACTCCAGAAGTAGTTTCCCCATGAAACTTTTGACATAAAGTGGTTTATGAGTTGTTTTAAAACTATTGTATTGAAAATATAGCATTTTGGCGGCCACCTTAGACACCATCTTGAATATCGCGATTGCATCGGGACATTTGAGATGTTAACAAAATAAATTTGTTAACATCTCAAAATATGTGTTTTAGGACCATCAAACGAAGCTAAAAAAGTTGGTTTGGTAGAGTCCTGTGGGGGTGCCCGGGAACCCCCTGTAGATACTCAACTAACAATGCTCCTGTGTTCTGGAAAAACGTAGTAAGTCCATTTTTGTGAAAATTTGGAGTTACTGTGTGTTTCCCATTAAATAAAAACAAATGCACTGAAAAGGATTCTAATTATCTTCATCTAAAAAGCCAAAACCCTATTCCCGTAATATTCAGTGGCTTAATCCTGAAACAAAACATTTTGCTCTGTTTTCTTGAATCCAACATCCATACTAGGGTTTTCCAGATTGGGTTACCTGAAGTTTAAGTGCGGTTTCTTCCTCTTGAAGATCATATCATTTTAATCAAGAAAAATAAACGACTTGATAAAATCACACATACATGTATAAGAATTGTATCAAAGATGCGTACTCTAATTTCTAAGAAACTCAAAGTATGCATCTTTTTGAAGTTTCTGTTTTGCTTATTCATGTTTGTATAGCTGAGAAATAATGAAAAATTATTATCACTGCTGATTTATGATGAATACAACAAGCATTTGTGTGGTGCTCTGGCATAATGAGCGGAAAGTCGCGATTGAAGATTTTGAATAAATGGCTGCTAAAGTAAAAATATGGTGAAAAGATCATAATTCGTTTTTTGACATAAAACACATTAATGTATAGGTTTTAATATATACCTGACGTTTTGAAGGTCAATTATGCCGGGAAGTGCAATCATTCACGGGTTATTGATTGCGTTTTGTTATTATACACTATAGTAATCAGTAACTTTAGAATCGATTTGCGACAATTTGTTACTGCCAGATTTTGAGTGGACTGTCTTGTATTTCGAATTCTAAATGAAAATTGTAAAAAGAAAGTATGGCATATTACATATCATTCGAAAGCTGAGGTTATAGAGAATTAGAATATGTCATAAACTCAATTTTGAAAATCGCGACTTTCCGCTCATTTTGCCAGAGCACCACACATTTTATCATTTATTTAGCAATCAGCTATGTTGGTTTTGTGGTAAACATATTTTGGAGCAAAACATGATGTGCCGTACTTTTTAGTTTTTACGGTATAATAATAACAAAACATTTCCAACAATTTCATTTGATATCAGTTATTTATTTGCACTTTTCCTCAGAGTATTCTATATCCCAAAGAAAAAACAAAAACATAAGCATTAAGTTGCACAGTACATATAATAATATAATGTGTTAAGTTTCTTTAACATAAAAGTATTATTTACAAAACATGTATCGATATAAACAAGACCAAAGCTTTGCCTTATATACAGCTGATTGTGAAGAACGAAAGCGAGACTTTATACCAAAAGAAATATACATATATAAAATACCCAGATATTGGGGCATCATGTGCGTGGTAACTAGTAAGTGAGTTGTGCTGATAAACTCAGTCATTTTAAGTGAGATGTGCTGATCAACTCAGTCATTTTAAGTTATTATTGTTGTGTTTTGAAAAATACATTATACAGATTGTTGAGGCTTTAATTTTGAATTACCATTTTGAAAACAGTGTCCAACATTTTTAATTTTATCAACATCTCATCTTCCGACCTGGTAGCCATATCTCTCGCTTTCATGAAAAATCTCCCGCTATCTCCTGCTTTGAAGAAAAAAAATCTCCCGCTTTGAAAAAATCTAAGTAGTGTCTCGTTAGCGTGTACAGACCATGCACGCGCTACATTTTGGATTTGAACAAAAATCTACGGGGGTGTCTCGTTAGCAGACCATGCACATGCTACATTTTGTTGAGAAATTGAAAAAAAAAATGAGATCGTTATTAGTCGTCTGTGCGCTTGTGAGACATTTTTCCCCTTAAAAAATTTGGCTGTACCTTTTGGGCCAACATAAGTCTCCCGCATCAGAATTTGAAAATGTTGACAGGTATGTCGGTTGCATGGTCACCATAACAAAGTAAACTATGTATTTATTCACAAATGGAACACAAGCAAAAGTTCAGCTTTTTGTTGAGGCTGTGTTGAGTAATATACCGTCTCTAACAAATTTGTTATTGGACGAGTAACAAAATTTGTAAAGTTACCTGCTATTTGTAGACTGCTAAGGTTTCTTATTATTTAACGGTTGGAAATTCTTAATCTTTAATTATTTTGCCTTCAATTTGTCTAGTGAAAAATAATGTGTAAGTACCACACAAATTAAAATGTTCATGAACAATAATAATGGATGGTATGGGTGAAATATTAAAGATTGGTCGTGTGCAAAAATGACTAAATATATATAAAAGAAAATGTCCACTTTGACAGAAAACAGAAGCACTCCAGCTGAAATCCTGATCCAAAACGGACATTTTTCCTGTTTTAATACCTAAAAAGAAAGGAATATTCATTTATATGTGTTTCACGAAATGTTACTGACTCCAGTTGGCAAATAAGCCATTATTATCAAATTAAGGGATTCTGTTGCCAGCTAGAGTTTACACCGTTTTGTGAGAATGGGTCCACATTTCCAACTTTTTCATGGCTTTTGGACATTGAACATTTAGTAGCAAGTTGAATCAAATAAGTAAACCTCATAATTTGAAAAAGAGTTGCACATGATAAAGAGTCTTAACAGTTTTCCTAAATAAAGTTTACAAAACTTAAAAATTATTCACACATATTCCATCTTCCAACCACAACCTTATTTTTTTACTTATTTCTTTCCAGTACAATAGATCTACCTACACATCCGGGTGTTTTATCTTCTAATGTAGCATGCATCAGTTACGGTCATTGTTCGTGATCGTAGTATTGCACTTCAATCGAGACGAACGTAAACAAACCAAACTTTCCCCTTTCCATGTGTTGCGTTCGATGAGATAAATTTTTTATATACTTGTTATATTTTAAACCAGTATATTAGAGAATACATAGTACTGGCGAGTCTCAAATGATGTGCCAAGATGATCAATTTTTTCGAGATTTTTAACTGATACTTTTTGGAGATTAAGTCTGCCATTTTTGGGGTC
>JXSR01S070180.1:25653-36183 GCA_000969725.1 Ophiothrix spiculata
ATTTTTATAATTTTTCTGGTTTGCACAAATTAAAAATGCTGAAATTCGAGCTTTATCATGAAATGCGTATGACTATGAAATTGATTCGTTTATTCTGCTTGCAGAAAAGCACAAAAGGTATAAGCTTTTAGGGGCTGAAATCGTGATTTTCTTGGATCCTAAATGTTTGAATACATGAAAATCCCACATAGTAGTAACGTCTGTTGGGCGGTTTTCCCATACCGTCCCTCTTTCTCCTCCGCCCTTTTTTGTTTTTTAAAACCCCGACAGCTACGCCACTGAACCGCCACTAGTAGCTGTGGCTGTGGATAGGCGAGTCTAAGGGGATACGTAAAAGATTTTTGAACACAAAAAATGTCATTCAATTTTGAGTCTATTTTGTGCATTGAAACCCTTGACTTCCCCTGTCGTTATTAATAGACGCTGTATGAAAGGTAGTTCCGTTAGACCTCAAGGACACCTGTCAAATTGTCTTGTCAATTAAAGGATGTCAGATATCACTGTACAGAGCAAAACGTAGTAACGTACACACGTTTCACATATTGAACGTGTGCTAAACGGACCACCACCATTTGAATAACGAATTAAACGTATACATAACGGACAGATTGTGTAAATAACGTATTGAACGTACTTGTAACGAACACATGTCGAACAACAATGCATAAGGGCTCTGTCACACATCACGAAACGTATGAATAACGAACTAGTAACGTACACTGGATTTGTCATTGAAATACATGTAATATCGATTTCCAAACAAGTTCGTTATTAGTACGTTATTCGTACGGTACGGTGATGTGTGACACCGCCTTTAAACAGAACTATAGTGGGATAAAGTACGTTAGGCGTACGTTTTGCTCTATATGGTGATGTGTGACAGAGCCTTAAAGGAAAAAAAAATAGGGTCTCTTTTTTTATCGAAAAATTAGAGTCACCTTTTATCCAAGGAAAATGCACGTCCTTCCCCAAGAAATTATATAGACCTTTTTTACGAGCAAAATTTCATGACCGTGGCCCCCACTTTTGAGTCGTCTCCTTGGTTACAAGTTTCCCTGGTTACAAGAGTTTGTGAACGTTTCCTAACTGATAACAGGGTGATCTGCTGCAAGAGGAAGCGGCTTCGCAAAAACATATTAACTCCTTAACATGCTGAGGTCAATCACATTTTTGTTGGGGGAAAAAGTTGTGTGTGGGGCCCAGTGTCTAATGCGCGATCCCACGACGATGAAAGACACTGAATACCCTTTCAAGCGCCATTCTTCAGAGGATGTCATACACGTAACCACGGGACACGGATTTCTCAAACGGATTGCATTTTAGTCACTAGTATATGTCCTAATATATATTCGCCTTTAAGATTAATATAAATGTCAAATGAGCCTGTAATTAAAAAAGTGTGTTTTTCTCCCAATTCACATTTTGGAGTTATTCCCTTTTTCTTCCACAATCAGTTGAAATCATCAGTTGAAACAAACTCTTCAAATAATTGGGATAACAATAGAATTTTGACCTATTTTTAACGAAAAAAACCCAAGATTTTTAGGTCTTATTGTCACTAATTAGGTATAAAATGTCAAGGTGATAAAGTAACAAAACAAACAAATAACCCAGTTTTTACATTACATTCCCATTACATTGATGTCAAATACGACATACTTTATGCATAAATTAGGGCAAATGACCCCCTTTTGAATGACCACCAAAAAATAAGGTTCCCTGGCTCCTTCCCTTCCTTACTTTTTTCTGCAAATATTTTACACCTGTACCTGCCATAATCAGTTGAAATCAACATCTTTGCAATTTTTTCAATATTTGCTAAAAATTAGGGCTAATTTTGGGATATTACAATGTAAGGTTGAACTTGGATTACTGGCAAGGTAAAGGGCGCACCATTAGATTTCCAGGGGGGGGAAGTTTTTTTGAAAAAAAATTACGCCTCCACAGGCAAAAGAAAAAAAATTCCCCCTTGAAAATGGAATAGGCAGAAAATAATGTTCAAATAATCCTTCAATGCCCCTCAATTTACAAAAATTGGGTTGTGGTGAACACAGAATGGTCCCTGGTGATATGACATCATAAAGGGTTTTGAAGATGCCATATATCGCCAGGGACCATTCCACGTTCAACACAACCCTATTTTTGTAAATTGAGGAAAGTGAAAATGTGTAGAGTGATAAACAGGTGATTGAATGTCTTGGTCACGCTTGACTGCGCCAAGAGAATGCTTGGAAGCAAAGCAGAAAATGATCCATCAACGCCCCTTAATTTACAAAAATAGGGTTTTAGTGAACGCAGAATGGTTTCCGGCAGTATAAGACATCTTAATAGGTTTTGAAGAGGTCATATACCGCCAGGGACCATTCCACCAACTCTGTATATATAGAGACTCTACCTGAGAATCAAATGGTGACCCCTCAAGTGGTCACTCACGGTCTTCTTAAGGGGGGAAAGCACATCACTCATTGTTGCATTTTTGCAAATTTATTTTGTACCATAACTTTTGATCAAAGTGCTTAAAGTTAATAAAAGTATACATTTCCAGGACCTTATTTGGCATGAAAATCAAAAAATTGGCCTTAATCCAAAAAAGTAAAAAAGACGCAACATGCGAGTGGGTGTTTTCAATTAAGATACCAATTCCTAGGTCATTTTTTCAAAAAATGTTATTTTTAGCTTGGTTGGAAACCCCAATGGCCAAAAAATGTGTTTTTCGTGATTTTCTCAAAAAATGTGATTTTTGGTCAAAAAACAACATCACCATCATATTCCTTGTGAAATTTCCTTTCTGGAAATGTATACTTTTATTAAGTTTAAGCACTTTGTTCAAAAGTTATGGTACAAAATAAATTTGCAAAAATGCAACAATGAGTGATGTGCTTTCCCCCCTTAATCCATCCTGTCCGTTTGTGGTCAAGGTCCAAATACCCAACATCAAAACGCATTTCAAATTTGACGCCAAATTGTTGTTGCCATTGTTATTGTTTTTCAGCTTCACAGTATTTCTTCTTTTACCGCCTAGTTGTTTGTTTTCAGCTAAGATGAAAAAATGAAGTAAAAATTTACAATTTCTGAGGAACGACTATGAAAAATGTATTACTTCCTGATCTTTCATCGTGTTTTTCTAGTTTTCATATTTTCCTCCATGAGAATCATTGACAATGTTGACGATCTTAAGCTTGTGAATGTTATGAGATGGTCATTGCTATGTCTTTTTGTTTAACATATAAAATGTGTAAATATAATACCAACGGCCAATTTTTCGGCTAATTTGTGGTGAATTGTGTCACGTACATCGTATTTGTGACCCTCTATCTCGAACCAGTCGTAAATGTGGTGTTTTATCATTTTTAATTTCCAAAGGTTAGCAAAGAACCATGTTACAAGGAAAACTGACAACTCATAAAACTTCACTCAACTTATAAAAGTCAAGTATATAGTAGTCCACCAAAGGTTTACATGGAGTAAAAGGTGAAACTGAGATAAACCTGAAACTAGTCCTTAGAACATAAGAATATATTCATGTTCTTAAACTAGCATGAAGATTGCAAATGTGCAAAGAAAAATCAATTTCCGGAAGTTAAGTTTGAATCGGACACATATATTATTTAGACCTTGTTCACAATTCACGACGGAATAGATTCTGGCATTTGGAAGGATTTGAAGCAAGACCCATGACGAAATGTGTTTTGAGTCATGACTCAAAAATATTTGGAGAAACGCATAAATATCTTCTTTGAAGTAGTCTTCATAATGATAGAGACCCCGACGCGTTTTTTATCTGCATCATTCAATACACTATACTACATCTATCTTTGAATCATGACTCAATATTATTCTGCATCATGATGCACACAATTGCGTCAAGCCCTTTCGTATGACTCAAAAGCTTTCATAATGAATAGGGAACCGTGCCTATAAAGTGACACAATGACAAATTTAGAAAAACAAATAGAACAGACATTTTGCTAAACAGTTTAAATATTTTATTCGTTGCACAAAATATAAAAAAAAATCACTTATCACATCTGAAGTTAATATTGTAGATTTTAAATGCATTACCGAATCCAACAATTTTGGATTACATATTAAAATTATTAACACAAACCTCTAATTGGATTCGGCAAGGCAGCGTAAAAATATTTGAAATCTACAAATATTATCTTCAAATAACATTTTATGACAAATTCAAAGATTTATTACGTGTTTTTGGCTGCCAAAATTTTATGTGCACTTGTGGATCATCAAAATATTATATTCCTATTCTGATTGATCCATAATTGTACAGAATTTTAAAGTAGAACCAAATCTTCCGAATGAATGTAAACAAATGCTTTGCAATTTATCATTTTCCAAATAGTGTTTAAGCGTGGCAGCTGCACGGTTTATTTCAACAAATCAATAAACCTAATGTATAAACATATGAACGTCCAATATATACATTCCATAAAATACACATTGCATGTTGAGTTGAATATTGCTAATAAGAGTCATAAGAGTCTGAAGAAAAGTTTATACTCGAGACATGTTCATCCTTGATCGGCGTTGCTTGATCAGAAAAACTGCGGCGACACCAACAATACCAATAAGGACTAGAACAGCGATAACAACACCAACTGTTGCACCTCCTATGCTGGCGGCACCCGTTGAATGTGCCTGACTGCCTGCTTCTTTTTGTGTAAAGTCGCTGATCTCTGCTCCTCCAAGCGGTGAGTTTTGTCCGGCGTTATCTGAATATTGTCCACCGTTGTATGGATTTCCACCATTACCGCTGTTGCCACCAGTACCCTGACCATAGACTGCTTCACCTCCTAGTGGTGCAACTGCAGGTGCATTATTTCCAGTCGCTCCGTTAGCAGCTACTCCACCTACTGCGGGTTGTCCCCAGTCGTAAACGTATTCACCGCTGTTTTGGTTTCCTTGTCCTGCTTCTGGTGGTGCTCCAGCGTTTTGCATGTTGACATTATTGGTCTGGCCGGTCTGGACTGGGCCAAGAGGGACGTCTTGTAAACCACCTGAACTGCCACCTGTATTTTGTGGTTGTGCACCGGCGCTCACGTGGTTAACATTACTTGAGGCGGGTCCGGTGTTGACAACTTGAGGACCGAAATCTCGAATTTGACCGGATGATCCACCAGTATAGGGTGCTTGTCCAGCATTTTGTTGGTTTAGACCATTATTGCCAGGTTGTTGCTGTAGGGAAGGGTATTGTTGTTGAACACCAAATCCTGTACCTGCACCTAATGGATCAGCTCCACCAAAATCTTTTCGACCTTGTGACCATCCACCGTAGGGTCGGCCTTGATCTTGATGGAATCTACCGTTGCCAGCTTGTTGTGAGTTAACAAAGCCTGAAATTAAAGAAATAGAGCAAAAGATCATTAATAAAACAATATTACACATGATGTAGTACATTATATCCTTGAAAAAAAAAACCCCACTCAAATTCAATGTTGGAAAATTATCATAGCTCATAAACAAAATGGTGCGTTTAAAACAGCTTGAGAGATGTAAATAATGTCAGACTTTTGATAAAACACATTTTAATCTACCCAAAATAGTAAAAAAACATGTCTTATTTGACGAATTAAAATTTAGTCATGCAGAGAAATGAAATGTTGAAAAACAATTTTTAGTGTTTAAAAATAGTTTCCATATTTTGGTAATTATTAGTTAATGAATGATTAATTAATAACATGAATAATAAGCGAATATCAAAAGTGTTGTTAATTTGTTAATTCTAGTGCATGACTAACTGAATGACGAATTAAATGACTAATTTCTGATAGATATTTACCATTAATTAGTCAGATCATGAATTGTATTAGTCATTTTGAGTACATTCAGTTCGTCAAGCACTACAATTGACTCAATTTGATATTCACTAATTAGTCATGTAATTAATCATTTATCAATTAACTAATTAAACTGATTACAAATTGAATATTTAAAGATGAAAACTGTATTTTAAATACTAACAATTGTTTTTCAATATTTCTCACACATTCTTAGCACTTTTTCCCCGAAATATAAAAACAATCACTCTGCATGACTAACTTTTAATTCGTCAAATAAGACATGTTTTTGGACCAATTAATGTTTTCAGTGAAGAAGTTCAATATTGAAGCATAGTCAAGGGTGTTTGCCCTAGAATATTTTAGAAACAATGCTAAGAAATTTTTTACGGTATTTGCTATATCATTTCTTCTTAATTTAGGCCATTTCCTGTCATTCAAAGTTTTATAAAAAAAGAGACATCTTTTATATAGAACTCATGCTTCTAAGGATGTGTTAGCATTCTTATGATTTTGATATGGCCCCTGAACCTCTAACGGAAAAGATAATTTGTTTCCTTAGACGAATCAGCAGGGACGTAGACAGAGTGATTAGAAAATATTACACAATCTTATAATCAATACCGTGTATAATAATAGCACTATTTTCCTTGAAAAGAGTTGAATATGGGTTGATGTAATCCTGATAAAGACCCTGCATTCTTCTTTGATATTTTTTCTTATAGCAAAAGATATGTCAGAAAAGGTCAAAAGCCGCTAAAAATATTGTATTGCTCAGTTTGTTATACACTGAAAAATTGTAAAAATCACTGATTAATAACGCAAATCCTATGATAACGATAAAGGTTCGCGCTTATCTTTCTCATTTTATTCGTTTGGAAATGTTTACTGTACTTGTATAACCTATAGACTTTAGATAGAATAAAATAAGAATGGGTTAGAATTAACTCATTTCTTATGTTTTTGTAAGATGTGTCCAGGGGTGTCGGAAGAAAAATAAAAGTGGCCCCCTAGTTACCAAAAATAACATGAATAAAGAAACAACTAAGTCCAAGAAGACATTACTCAAAAATGAATTTGTATAGTACTATTTTTTGGTTTTTATTGCTAGGACTATAATAAAACGCATCAAAATTGGTGCGGCCAAAGCCCACATGGCCCACACGGTTCCGACGCCCCTGGATGTGTTCGTCTTATAACAAAACAATTGCTTGTTTTTAATTCAATAGGGAAGCAGACTACTTTAGATCTAACCACGCCAAATTGAAACCCTATTCATTTTCCGAGCATAATTATTAATGGTTTGAAAAGAATAGTCCATCGTTTTCTATGGTGTAACAGATATAGCAAGGCATTTATATACGACTTAAATGTCGTTTGACTATATTCTAAACAACGTATAAATTGTAAGTTCAACCAGAAATGTAATTTTTAAGTCTTCGAAACATGTTATTTCAGAATTCAATACAGTTTTTTTTAGATATTGATTCAATCTTAAATTCAATAAAGTGTTTAGATACATAGGGCATATCTGATGTATATTAGTTGTTTAGATAAGATATGCTACAATGAGCAACATGTGCGAGCCGACAACTGTATCCTTTTGCCGCGGTGCTCCACAAATTGTTAATTTAACAAAGTCCTAAGATACCAAGTGGAGGATTTTTTAAAATGTTGAATTAGATCATCAAAGAAACTTTATCAAATTTATAGCTTAAATTGATAAACACTTACCAATTATGGCGAGAAGTACAAGTGCAGCAGCACGCATTATGGAAGATATGATATATAGTTATGTCCAACAAATCTGCAGTAACCACGTCTGTAGTCTGGGTTAACTCTCTCTCAGCACAGAATCAAGAAGTGAACAAGTTTTGTTGATTGCGTAGGTATTTATTTCAAGTCTTTTGAGAAGGAGGGTATGAGTCGAAAGTCACGGAAGGTTGCTATAACCAATGGGTTGCTTTGCCAACATCTAAATCCAGGATCATGATTGGTAGACTATACTTTCTAGCAGAAGTTAGATGTTAAGTTAAGTTAAGTTAGGCAAGTTTCCAAACAAATTGTGAATGAATAATAATAAAACTCATCAGCAACAGGTACCAGTGTTTACGTCAATGATCAAAATAGGTATATCTTCTGTTTTCAATAATAATTTGTATCAAAATAAAATGAAATATTTACCCTGGAAAAAATCGAGTATACATTTGTAGTACAACATTTCTGAGCTGCACATTTGGAACACAATTCTGGTACAGTTTTAGTACAATTCTAATACAAATGACGTTTGTACTAGAATTGAACTAAAACTGTACTAGAATAATGTTGCAAATGTGCAGTAGAATTGTTCTCGATTATTATCAGGGTATAAATCGAGTACATTTGTAGAACAACATTCATGAGCTGCACATTTGGAACACAATTCTGGTACAGTTTTAGTACAATTCTAGTACAAATGACGTTTGTACTAGAATTGAACTAAAACTGTACTAGAATAATGTTCCAAATGTGCAGTAGAATTGTTCTCGATTATTATCAGAGTATAAATCGAGTACATTTGTAGTACAACATTCATGAGCTGCACATTTGGAACACAATTCTGGTACAGTTTTAGTACAATTCTAATACAAATGACGTTTGTACTAGAATTGTACTAAAACTGTACTAGAATAATGTTGCAAATGTGCACTTGAATTGTACTTGATTATTATCAGGGTATATTTCAGATTGGATTTTTATCATTTATATTCATGTTGATGGAGTTTAAAATGGATTGATACATATATATCTTGCTCAAATCATTTACTCATGAAGATGCTATTGTTTCTGGCTGTAGTTCGTGAACGCATACGGACCGTCACCACCTTGAAATGCGTTCACGAATCAAATTCACAAATAATATAGTCATGTTAATTACATTCAAATCAGTTTTGAAAAAGGGAATTTAAATTAAAGGCTTTCGAATTTTGCAAAAGTTGTATTTTGGTACACATCTTGTTGAAGCTTTTCATTTCCAAATACAACTATACCCCATATAGTTGAATTTGGAAATAATGAAAATCAACGAATAATGTCAGCTCTTATCTATTATTGATTATCTAAAATCGGAAATCAATAATTTGCACGGAAAAGAACCTCTAGCACTGAAAATTCAAAAATCCAAAATACATATGTTTTTAAAAATGTACTGCTCATGACGTGCAATTTTGCATGTCATTCGCGTAAAGCCAACCTTGTTGAAAAGTTGACCTCACATGACCGCCAATCGATCTTTTGCCCATATTTCCTTAACAACAAATTCAACATTGTTATGAAAGTATATATTGTACCCTCGCAACACTGCAATTTATTTGAAATATATGTAACTAGATGTATTTCAAATATTTACGAAATTAGTCAAAAAATTAGTTAAAGGTGAATACCACTATTACTATCTGAGTAATTTATCTCTAACCCAAACTCCACTTCCCAGATGTAGCATGCATTAGTAACGGTCATTGCTTGTAGCAGTATTTGATCGTAATATTGAGCAACACTCGAGACGTATATATACGTTAACAAACCAAATGTTCACCTTTCCATGTGTTGTGTTCAATCAGATAAATTGTGATTTTCTATAGCAAATATTAATATTTTGAAACCAATATATCAGAAAGGTAATGGAATACATTGTTTTACTGGCAAGTCTCAAATGATGTGCCAAGATGATCAATTTTTCAAGATTTTTAAGTTACCGAAAACTGTTGTAAGATGATGTCCGCCATTTTGCGATATCCGCCATTTTGAGGGCCAAGTGACGTCAGCTGCATAGGTCGCTCTATGCATCAAAATCTGTCAAAAACTCACTTTGCCAAAATAGAACGATGAGAATTCTATGACTGTGTCTTAAATTATACATAGCTTCGCCTCGTGCAATAGAAACGCCCCCAATCAGCGTATGATACATATTTTCAATATTGCACTCAATAAAGTTAAAAGAGAGTAAGCTAACCCTTACAAAATGGAACGCAGGCATTTGCAGGTCATTTGTTTTTAGGATATTAAGACAATTTTATTCAAGATCTTAAGTGTATACGGGTAGGTATATATGTAGAGTGCAAATCATTCATACCTTAATCCAGCCGTTTCTTCTGGAAATGTTCAGGTGAACCTAGACATATACCTTCATAAAAGCTATGTCACTATTTGAAGAAATAATAATATACTTAAAATATAGTGCCTTCACAATTTTTAAAGACCTAAACAACTTTAAAATGGCCATTATATCAGCCACTTATCTTGTCTTTTGCATTACATGTCTTATCCTGGAGCAAATACAATCTAGACGTGGAATCCGAGAAGGGGGGGGGGTGCGCATTAATCTGTGGAATTTGTAATCATACGCGTGAATTGACTATCTACAAATACCCTATTCCAAATAAGGATTTTTTGGGGGTAAAAGGTACCGTAAGCAACACTGAAACAGTGATGTTGACATAAAATACCCTTACTAATAAGAATGACCAAGGAGAAACACAATGCACATTGTTTGACCAATAACTGTTGAAATATGATGCAAATGCGGGCATATAATGGGTAGTTAATACCCTAAAAGAGGATTGCTTGAGAAAACACATACCCCTAAAGACATAAAATTACCTGATTTGTTATCCTAAACGAGGATTCTATAAATAGGTTTGCTTGTCAAAACTACTCTAAATCATTGTTTTCATTAACGTTGGTAGGTTACAAGATT
>JXSR01S070180.1:36233-46347 GCA_000969725.1 Ophiothrix spiculata
CTGTGGAATTTGTAATCATACGCGTGAATTGACTATCTACAAATACCCTATTCCTAATAAGGATTTTTTGGGGTAAAAGGTACCGTAAGCACGGACACTGAAACAGTGATGTGGACATAAAATACCCTTACTAATAAGAATGACCAAGGAGAAACACAATGCACATTTTTTGACCAATAACTGTTGAAATATGATGCAAATGCGGGCATATAATGGGTAGTTAATACCCTAAAAGGGGATTGCTTGAGAAAACACATACCCCTAAAGACATAAAATTACCTGATTTGTTATCCTAAACGAGGATCCTATAAACAGGTTTGCTTGTCAAAACTACCCTTAATCATTGTTTTCATTAACGTTGGTAGGTTACAAGATTTATTCTTAGTGGCACCCTCGGGCTTGGAATAAAAACCATGACTTGGTTAAACCAAACGGAACTGTTAAAGGGGATGCAGATGTTTCCATATTGTAATGCCGGTTTCTAGGGGTGACTTGTAAGCATATCAAGGCCGCCTTATTCCTTCCCTTTATTCTTGAATTAACTCTCACGTGATACACTTATTCAACTGAAGCGTGTGAGATCATGTTAAGGTCATATTAATTTTTATAATCAGTGGTGAATTGTCACATACATCGTATTTGTGACCCTCTATCTTGAGGAAGTCGTAAATGTGGTGTTTTATCATTCTTAATTTTCAAAGATTTGCAAAGATCCATGTTACAAGGAAAAATGACAACTCATAGAACTTCACTCAACTTATAGAAGTTAAGTAGTATTCCACCAAAGGTTTACATGGAGTAAAGGGTGAAACTGAGATAAACCTGCAACTAGTCCTTAGAACATAAAAATATATTATTGTTCTTAAACTAGCATGAAGATTGCAACTGTGCAAAGAAAAATACATTTCAGGAAGTTACAGTTTGAATTGTAGTTTTAGGTGAACGGACACATATATTATTTAGGCCTTGTTCACAATTCATGACGGAATAGATTCTGACATTCGGAAGGCTTTGCGCAAGACCCATGACGGAATATGTTTTGAGTCATGACGCAAAAATATAAGAAGAAACGCATAAATACCTTCTTTGAAGTAGTCTTCATAATGATTGAGACCCTGACGCATTTTTTTCTGCATCATTCAAAAAACAAACCTATACTACATCTATCTTTGAATCATGACTCAATATTTTTCTGCATCATCATGCAAGACAATTGCGTCAAGCCCTTTCGTATGACTCAAAAGCTTTCATAATGAATAGGGAACCGTGCCTATAAAGTGACACAATTACAAATTTAGAAAAACAAATAGAACAGACATTTTGCTAAACAGTTTAAATATTTTATTCGTTGCACAAAATATAAAAAAAAATCACTTATCACATCTGAAGTTAATATTGTAGATTTTAAATGCATTACCGAATCCAACAATTTTGGATTACATATTAAAGTTATTAACACAAACCTCTAATTGGATTCGGCAAGGCAACGTAAAAATATTTGAGATCTACAAATATTATCTTCAAATAACATTTTATGACAACTTCAAAGATTTATTACGTGTATTTGGCTGCCAAAATTTTATGTGCACTTGTGGATCATCAAAATATTTCATTCCTATTCTGATTGATCCATAATTGTACCGAATTTTAAAGTAGAACCAAATCATCCGAATGAATGTAAACAAATGCTTTGCAATTTACCATTTTCAAATAGTGTTTTAAGCGTGGCAGCTGCACGGTTTATTTCAACAGATCAATAAACCTAATGTATAAACATATGAACGTCCAATATATACATTCCATAAAATACACATTGCATGTTGAGTTGAATATTGCTAATAAGAGTCATAAGAGTCTGAAGAAAAGTTTATACTCGAGACATGTTCATCCTTGATCGGCGTTGCTTGATCAGAAAAACTGCGGCGACACCAACAATACCAATAAGGACTAGAACAGCGATAACAACACCAACTGTTGCACCTCCTATGCTGGCGGCACCCGTTGAATGTGCCTGACTGCCTGCTTCTTTTTGTGTAAAGTCGCTGATCTCTGCTCCTCCAAGCGGTGAGTTTTGTCCGGCGTTATCTGAATATTGTCCACCGTTGTATGGATTTCCACCATTACCGCTGTTGCCACCAGTACCCTGACCATAGACTGCTTCACCTCCTAGTGGTGCAACTGCAGGTGCATTATTTCCAGTCGCTCCGTTAGCAGCTACTCCACCTACTGCGGGTTGTCCCCAGTCGTAAACGTATTCACCGCTGTTTTGGTTTCCTTGTCCTGCTTCTGGTGGTGCTCCAGCGTTTTGCATGTTGACATTATTGGTCTGGCCGGTCTGGACTGGGCCAAGAGGGACGTCTTGTAAACCACCTGAACTGCCACCTGTATTTTGTGGTTGTGCACCGGCGCTCACGTGGTTAACATTACTTGAGGCGGGTCCGGTGTTGACAACTTGAGGACCGAAATCTCGAATTTGACCGGATGATCCACCAGTATAGGGTGCTTGTCCAGCATTTTGTTGGTTTAGACCATTATTGCCAGGTTGTTGCTGTAGGGAAGGGTATTGTTGTTGAACACCAAATCCTGTACCTGCACCTAATGGATCAGCTCCACCAAAATCTTTTCGACCTTGTGACCATCCACCGTAGGGTCGGCCTTGATCTTGATGGAATCTACCGTTGCCAGCTTGTTGTGAGTTAACAAAGCCTGAAATTAAAGATAAAGAAATAGAGCAAAAGATCATTAATAAAACAATATAACACATGATGTAGTACATTATATCCTTGAAAAAAAAAACCCACTCAAATTCAATGTTGGAAAATTATCATAGCTCATAAACAAAATGGTGCGTTTAAAACAGCTTGAGAGATGTAAATAATGTCAGACTTTTGATAAAAAACATTTTAATCCACCCAAAATAGTCAAAAAACATGTCTTATTTGACGAATTAAAATTTAGTCATGCAGAGTGATTTTTTATAATTCATGAAAAATGCTGAAAATGGCTTTGAAATGTTGAAAAACAATAATTTTTAGTGTTTAAAATAGTTTCCATATTTTGGTAATTATTAGTTAATGAATGATTAATTTATAACATGACTAATTAGCGAATATCAAAAGTGTTGTTAATTTGTCAATTCTAGTGCATGACTAAGTGAATGACGAATTAATTGACTAATTTCTGATAGATATTTACCATTAATTAGTCAGTTACGATGACAAATCATGAATTATATTAGTCATTTTGAGTACATTCAGTTCGTCAAGCACTACAATTAACTAAAAACACATTTGATATTCACTAATTAGTCATGTAATTAATCATTTATCAATTAACTAATTAAATTGATTACAAATTGAATATTTAAAGATGAAAACTAATTTATAAATACTAACAATGGTTTTTCAATATTTCTTACACATATTTAGCACTTTAAAAAATCACTCTGCATGACTATAAACTTTTAATTCGTCAAATAAGACATGTTTTTTGACTAATTAATGTTTTCAGTGAAAATCTTGAAGCATAGTCAAGGGTGTTTGCCCTAGAAAATTTTAGAAACAATGCTTTTTTTACGGTATTCGCTATATCATTTCTTCTTAATTTAGGCCATCTCCTGTCATTCTCAGTTTTATAAAAAAATACATCTTTTATATCCGATATGGAACTCATGGCTCTAAAGACGTGTTACATTCTTATGATTTTGATATGACCCCTGAACCTCTAACGGAAAAGATAATTTGTTTCCTTAGACGAATCAGTAGGGACGAAGACAGAGTGATTAGAAAATATTACACACTCTTATAATCAATACCGTGTATAATAAAAGCACTAATTTTCAAAGTAGTTCATTTCCTTAAAGAGGATAGAATATGGGTTGATATAATGCCAATAAAGATCCTCCATTCTACTTTGATATCTTTTTTTATTGGAAAGGATATATCAGAAAATATCAAAAGCCGTTGAAAATATTGTATTGCTCAGTTTGTTAGCCACTGAAAAGTTGTAAAAATCTTATTAACACTGGTTAATAACGAAAATCCTATGATAACGATAAAGCTTCGCGCTTATCTTTCTCATTCTATTCGTTTGGAAATGTTTACTGAACATGTATAACCTGTCGACTTAAGATAGAATAAAATAAGAATGGGTTAGAATTAACTCATTTCTTATGATTTTGTAAGATGTGTCCAGGGGCGTCGGAAGGAAAATAACATGAATAAAGAAACAACTATAAGAAGACATGACTCAAAAATGAATTTGTACACTACTATTTTTTGGTTATTATTGCTAGGACTGCAATAAAACGCATCAAAATATTATATATTTTTTCTGGCTGAAAATTGGTGCGGCCAAAGCCCACATGGCCCACACGGTTCCGACGCCCCTGGATGTGTCCTTCTTATAACAAAATAATTGCTTGTTGTTAATTCAATAGGGAAGCAGACTACTTTAGGATCTAACAACGCCAAATTAAAACCATATTCAATTTCCGAGCATATTTATTAATGGTTTGACAAGAATAGTCCATCGTTTTCTATGGTGTAACAGATATAGCAAGGCATTTATATACGACTTAAATGTCGTTTGACTATATCCTGAACAACGTATAAACTGTAAGTTCAACCAGAAATGTAATTTTTAAGTCTTTCAAAACACATTATTTCAGAATTCAGTACAGTTATTTTTTATATATTGATTCAATCTTAAATTCAATGAAGTATTTAGATACATAGGACATATCTGATGTACTAGTTGTTTAAATAAGATATGCTACAATGAGCAACATGTACGAGCCGACAACTGTATCCTTTTGCACCGGTGCTCCACAAATTGTCAATTTAACAAAGTCTTACGATACCAAGTAGATGACTTTTAAAATGATGAATTAGATAATCAAATAAACTTTATCAAATTTATATCAAATATATAGCTTAAATTGACAAACACTTACCAATTATGGCGAGAAGTACAAGTGCAGCAGCACGCATTATGGAAGATATGATATATAGTTATGTCCAACAAATCTGGTAACCACGTCTGTAGTCTGGGTTAACTCTCTCTCAGCACAGAAACAAGAAGTGAACAAGTTCTGTTGATTGCGTAGGTATTTATTTCAAGTCTTTTGAGAAGGAGGGTATACGTCGAAAGTCACGGAAGGTTGCTATAACCAATGGGTAGCTTTGCCAACATCTAAATCCAGGATAATGATTGGTAGACTATACTTTCTAGCAGAAGTTAGATGTTAAGTTAAGTTAGGCAAGTTTCCAAACAAATTATGAATGAATAATAATAAAACTCATCAGCAACAGGTACCAATGTTTACGTCAATGATCAAAATAGGTATATCTTCTGTTTTCAATAATAATTTGTATCAAAATAAAATGAAATATTTACCCTGGAAAAAAATGAGTATACATTTGTAGTACAACATTTCTGAGCTGCACATTTGGAACACAGTTCTGGTACAGTTTTAGTACAATTCTAGTACAAATGTTTATATACTAGAATTGTACTAAAACTGTACTAGAATAATGTTCCAAATGTGCAGCTCAGGAATGTTGTACTAGAATTGTACTCGATTATTACCAGGATATATTTCAGATTGGATTTTTATCATTTATATTCATATTGAAGGAGTTTAAAGTGGATACATATATATATAATCTTACTCAAATCATTTACTCGTGAAGATGCTATTGTTTCTGGCTGTAGTTCGTGAACTCAGTCCCGAGCGTAGACGCGGACCGTCACCACCTTGAAAATGTACAATCATGTGCGCTAACGCTGCCGGTCTATGCGTTCACGAATCAAATTCACAAATAATAGTCATGTAACTTATATCAAATCAGTTTTGAAAAGGGGATTTACAGGCTTTCGAATTCTGCAAAAGTTTATTTCGGTACACATCATGTTGAAGCTTTTGGAGTATAGTTGTATTTGGAAATTATGAAAATCATCGAACAATTTCAGCTCTTACCTATTATGGATTATCTAAAATCGGAAATCAATAATTTGCACGTAAAGAACCTCTAGCACTGAAAATTTAGTTTAATATCCAAAACATGGCATAATATCTAAAACAGTGATTTTTATTCAAAACTCAAAAATACATATGTTTTTAAAACATTTACTGCTCATGACGTGCAATTTGGCAAGTCATTCGCGTAAAGCCAACCTTGTTGAAAAGTTGACCTCACATGACCGCCAATGGATCTTTTGCCCATATTTCCTTAACAACACATTCAACATTTTTATGAAAGTATATTATTGTACCCTCGCAACATTGCAATTTATTTGAAATATGTGACCCGTCATATCGAAAGGTACCTTAAGGGTCCCAAATGAAAATTGGTATTTTGGTTTTATCTAACAGATTATAATTTCAGCTTTAAAATGACACTTTGCTTTTGGTTTTTGGATGTTCGATTGAGAAGTTACATTCAAATTGGTAAAAGGCATCGGGTGATTCAAAAAACTATAGTTCTGAGAAAATCGAGTTTAAAGTTTCTGTATTGGTAAAACTTGAATAAAGAAAAGATTTTTATCTCGGTTTTTAAAACATCTCTCTTATGTTTTGGATGTTGGAACCTGATTAATATGATAGAATACACTTAAAAGGTAGCGTTTCTGATGAAATTAGAAATTCGACCTTTGTCGTGATTTTTGACTATGCTCAGCTTTAAAGGCCCGTATCTCGAAATTTACTATGCCGACCTTAAGGTACCTTTCGATATGACGGGTCACATATATGTAACTTGATGTATTTACGAAATTAGTCAAACAAATTAGTTAAAGTTGAATACCACTATTACTATCTGAGTAGTTTATCTCTAACCCAAACTCCACTTCCCAGATGTAGCATGCATTAGTAACGGTCATTGCTCGTAGTATTTTTGATCGTAGTATTGGGCTACACTCAAGACGTATATATACGTTAACAAACCAAATTTTCACCTTTCCATGTGTTGTGTTCAATCAGATAAATTGTGATTTTCTAGAGCAAATACTTGTCATATTTTGAAATATATCTCGGAAAGGTAATGGAATACATTGTTTTACTGGCAAGTCTCAAATGATGTGCAAAGATGATCAATTTTTCAAGATTTTTAAGTTACCCTAAACTGTTGGAAGATGATTTCCGCCATTTTAACATATTATGCAAAAATTTGGCGATATCCGCCATTTTGAGGGTCAAGTTACGTCAGATCTGTCAAAAACTCACTTTGCCAAAATATAACGATGAGAATTCTATGACTGGCTCTTCAATTATACTTAGCTTCGCCTCGTGCAATAGAAACGCCCCCAATCAGTGTATGATACATATTTCAATATTGCACTCATTAAAACTAAAAGAGAAGAAGTTCACCCTTTCAAAATGGAACGCATACATTTGCAGGTCATTTGTTTCTAGGATATTAAGACAGTTTTATTCAAGATCATAAGTGTATACGGGTAGGTATATATCTAAAGTGCAAATCATACAGACCTTAATCCAGCCGTTTCTTCTGCAAATGTTCAGGTGAACCTAGACATTAGCTTGATAAAAGCTATTGTCACTATTTGAAGAAAAAAATAGTAGGCTTATTATACGTAAAATATAGTGCCTTCAGAATATTTAAAGACCTAAACAACTTCAAAATGGCCATTATATCAGCCACTATCTTGTCTTTTGCACATTTACATGTCTTATCCAGGGGTATGTATAATCTAGACGTGGAATCCGGGGGAGGGGGGATTCAACTGTGGAATTTGTAATCATACGCGTGAATTGACTATCTACAAATACCCTAAGCTAGGATTCCTAATAAGGATTTTTTTGGGGGTAAAAGGTACCGTAAGCACGGACACTGAAACAGTGATGTGGACATAAAATACCCTTACTAATAAGAATGAACAAGGAGAAACACAATGCACATTTTTTGACCAATAACTGTTGAAATATGATGCAAATGCGGGCATATAATGGGTAGTTAATACTCTAAGAGAGGATTGTCTGTGAAAACACATACCCTAAAGTCATAAAATTACCTGTTTTGATATTCTTAACGATGATCCTATAGGATCCTAGGTTTGCTTGTCAAAACTACCCTAAATCATTGTTTTCATTAACGTTGATAGGTTACAAGATTAATTCTTAGTGGCACCCTCGAGCTTGGAATAAAAACCATGACTTGGTTAAACCAAACTGATAAAGGGGATGCAGATGTTTCCATAATGTAATGCCGGTTTCTAAGGGTGACTTGTAAGCATATCAAGGCCGCCTTATTCCTTCCCTTTATTCTTGAATTAACTCTCACGTGATACACCTGTTCAACTGAAGCGTGTGAGATCATGGTAAGGTCATATTAAGGTCAGTTGCTTTATTCTAATGTTAAAATTTAGGTTTGTGATGTGTTAATTAAAACGCCCACGCAAACCTACCGCACACCCATATACACTAGTATTCAAAAGCATCTCAAATTGGCAGAAGTGTCTCAAATCGGAAATCATCTCATAATCTATTTCATTTTGCTCTAAAAAATAATAAACAATATGAGATACATTATGAGATGATTTTCAATTTGAGACACTTCTGCCAATTTGAGATACATTTGAATACTAGTGATAAATATTTTGTTGATTTTGTTAACTAAAATACTCAAGCACAATATTCACACGTATGTGGGCGTTCGTGAAAAAATCAACAAACCCGAATTTCACCATATAGCCTACACATTTTTAAATCACTAAATTTTTATTATTTTTTTGACTACAAGGCATTTAAAAATGCCTTATAGTCAAAATTTTATACTAAAAAAATATAAACGTTTGAGTAACAGGTAATGTAAGTTACTTTATGTCCGGTGCTAACCACCTGTTTTGGTTAATTGTTTTAATAGCATTAAGTTCGTTGTGACCTTTTGTAACAGGTAGAGTATCAAGTTATAAGATATAGTACTCCTTTTGACATCAACATCAAGAAAGATCTTGATTATGCGACCCAGAAGTATAAAGACCTTGTTTCTGACATTTTGGATAATGGTTTCAGCTAGCTGTGACCTTAATCTGTATTGAGATTTGATCACATGGACTCATTACCATAAAATGGCAGAGACATTGATGCAATTTTCTCTTTGGTCACACCTAAAATATCGAAGGCGTTTAAGAACTCAGCAAGATAGGACAGTCAATAAGCAATTGAATTTTTCGATCTGGCGATCAATATTCAAAAATTCGGTCGCGATATTGTTTTTCTTGACGTGACCTGTCGGACATTTCGAAAAAAATTATTACGGACTATAATTATAAGGCAAATAAAAAATTGAGATATGGATGGAAATATTTACAATTTTTCCAATAAAACATGTCTTTGTTTGACTGTTAGGAATAAAAAAATCTTCATTTTATTACATTTTAAACAAAATTTCAAATGTTCAGCTTTTAAAATCATGAGGTCACATCTACTTACGTGCAGCTTGTTTTACCAACTTTTATGTGAATTGACTAATACAAACGGCACGTTTAGGTATCAGATCTCACATTCATGAAATAAAAAATACATATCTTTCCTGTAAGACATTTAAAATCAGTTAATAAAACGAGTGAAAATTAGTACAATTAGACGTATGAAAAGGGCAAGATGTCGGTCATCACATTATACCGATAATACAGCGAACATTGTAAACGACAAATCACACCTTTCGGAGGTCTGGGGCTATATCTAGGCAAATCTTACGTCATTTACCATACAATGCACGTGTAGCAGTTCATGAGCTAGACTGTGCATATTATTTACGGGCTATAGGGAAATGATTTTATCCTGTTTATCTAAAGAAATTCTTTTGTAAAAGTAGTTTATTGAAAGAAAATCAATCTAATACGATGGAAAAAGATAATTCTTTGTTTTCAAAAAAAAAAAAGAAAAAAAAAGGCGCCGACAGGATTTGAACTTGGGACCTCACGGACAAAAAGTCTTGTTGCCTGACTACTACACCAGACAGCACAAAGTAAAGAAGACGATTTTTTAACAATATGTATGTAACAATAGGCAAGTGCCGCTTAATTGTTCGCTTCCGGGGTTATATGTTGTTTGGCGTAGAAATCATTTGATGTCTTATTTGACCTCATGGGA
>JXSR01S070180.1:64823-78039 GCA_000969725.1 Ophiothrix spiculata
TTTTCAGCATGACTAATTGTCATGAGAAAGTCGTCATACTAGACCGTTTTTCATGACTAATAATAATTCGTCGTTCAATACTTGTATGACGAATTCCACGGCAAATCATAGTTTGTCATACTAGACCTCATAAATGATGAAACACAATTTTCAGTGCAACAAGGGGTGCGTCTTCAAACCTACAGCATCCACAATCGAGTTGTTACGCTCAGCAATAGATATGGAGTATGTCTCTTGGAGGGCCTTGAATCTGTTTGAGAGTTCAGCAGATGATGCCATTCCAGAGGTGCACATTTGGAACAATGATTCGAGTACAATTTTAGTACAATTCAAGTACAAAAAAATGTGCTAGAAATGTACTTACTTTGATAAAAAGTACATTTCTATAGTACTATACTAGAAATGTACTAGATTCAAATTGTACTCGAAATGTACTATGATGTACTAGAGTGTGTTCCAAAAAGGCACCTTAGGAATGTCGAGTACATAGTATAAGATCATAGAACAGTACTGTACTAGAAATGTGCTATAATTGTACTCGAATCCTGTTCCAAATCTGCACAATCTAGTACATAGTGTACTATAATTGTACTATAATCATTACAAAAAGTAAATTTCTAGTACTTAGTAGAAATGTGCTATATAATTGTACTCGGATCTTTTTCCAAATCTGCACCTTGGGAATTTCGAGTAGCATTTTTATAAGTGCATTATAATCATACCAAAAATTACATTTCTAGTACTGTGTCTAGAAATATGCTATAAATGTACTCGGATTTTGTTCCAAATCTGCACCTTGGGAATGTCGAGCACATTTCCAGTACATAATGTATAGATACCGCACGATTTAGGGGGAAAAAACTTGGCCACCTTTTTCAGCGCATCGCCTCATTTCATCACTTTTTGTTGTTCATTTGTTTGAAAACTTAAATAAAATGCGTCAAGTATTTAACAAGTGTAATTAATAGGCCAGGTTTAAATGTGCAATAAAGCGTTAGCATGGTGAGCTATTAGACACGGTAGCTCCGTATATATAATAGCACGAGGAGTTATCCAAACTAAATGTCTAATGTTTAGAAAAAGATGTACTATAATAGTCACAGACTAATCAAAACTTATCGGTTAGAGTGTTTTGACAAAATGAACAAGTAAAACACTCCACATTTTTATTTAGTTCAAATTATCCGATCGTATTTTAAAATATCATATGCTACAGTCGAGGAACGTATATATGAAAGTCTGATTTATCATTTGTAATTCCTTTATAAGTATTTGCCTTACAATCTGATAATATCTAAACTGCGTAATTTTCTGAGAATACGAAAAAAAAAGCGTCCCATACTCAGTAATACGTCCCATACTCGGTATACGCCCCGTACTCTGTAATTGAATTATTATTATTATTACTCATACATCCCATACTTTATATATATTTGATTGAATTTATCTTTTCCTTTTTATAAATCTCACGATTTTTTTTTCAAAACCAGCATACAAAAATGGTTAGAATCATCACTTTGTATATTTTAGATGCACTATTATTATACGCCGGGGAAGTAGTGACGTCATAATTTATGTAAATCACCCAACACGTGCGTTTTGGACACAAACAAATGATCATGTCAGCTAATCACACGTATTAACACAATAGGCACACTTAAACATACAATTCAGACTGATTTTTCTCGGTTGAAAGACGAAAATAACGACAGGGGTCCCGTCCTGGCCTGTAATCACAACCTTCAGTATAATAGGTGATTTACATAAATTATGAGGTCACTACTTCCCCGGCGTATAATCACGGACTACGCAAAACTTACAGACATCGGCTAGAATGTATTGACAAAATGAACAAAAACAAAACAAAACAAAACAAAAAACTCTACTGTATCCATAGACCTTTTATTTGAACTCAAGCCAACTTAAAAATTGTGGTTTTCCACAGGAATCGATCCACATGGCCTTTGAATTACGTTTTGCATAACTAGATTTTGTTTTCAATTGACTTTGAAATTAATGCTTATGGTCAAAACTTAAAATTAACCAGGCATTAGAGAAAATGATATTAAGGTCTTAGCACCAATTTCGAAATGTTTCATAGAAATCGCTTAAACTTCGTCCAAATACGATTTAATCGATGCTTATCACAAATCCGAAATAAAAAATGTGGGTCACCGAATTCGTTTTTGAGCTAGGACGCATTTAAAAACACTATTTTTTCGCGTTTTTGGTCAAAATTTTGTACACAACCCGATGGGTAATCGCATTTGATGCTGATTAAAAGTAGTCATAACATGAAAAACATTTCATAGAATTTATTTATTTTTTAATATATTGTGCGCACCGGTTAAATCTATAAAATTCTGAAATAAAAAAAGGTCACCGAACTCGTTTTCGTGTTATTTAATAAAAACTGTCGATTTTTGGCAAAAAAACGATGAGCAAATTTACAGATGTGCGTGGGGCGCATAATGATATACGCGGCGTAGTACGCATCCCAATAAGTAAATCTGGCGCAAATTTGCAGGTTGATAAGGAGATAATAAAACAGGTGTAATGAAATACAGCGTCCGTGTGACTGAGCGTCCTAGGTACTATTCAATTGTGTAGAACATACTTGTACATGTGCGATCAATAAATCATTGATTGCGACTTATTCAGTGTAGTTCAATTAGATCCGGACTCCTGGTTATGGGAGACACTCAGTCTCATTACACCGGTATCCATGACTGCCGGTGAGATATATAATGAAAATATAAAACAATAATTTGCCTATTTATTAATGTATGCATGTAGGCCTATAAATACAAAAAACGGCGCATGTGCCGTTTTTTGTATAAATGAGGAATTTTCAGGGCGGTCTGGATCGTTTGTATTAATTTTGTACCTGTTGTATTTTGACCTATACATATTAAAGTATGATGAGGCTTATATCAAAGGCTTATATATTGTTTTAAATTTTCACCACATTAAGTTGGTTTCCTTTGCTGTTTACCTCAAATTTACAAATTCATTACTATGATCTAGTTATAACCTCCCGTATTTGGTTCTTGACGTGTTATGTATAATTATCCATCGGATCTACCTATACATTTTCATTATTTATGTTGAAAATATTAAATAGGCCTACATATCTCCAAAATTTAACAATTTTTATAACTAAAAGACCTCTCTACCTCTCTTCATGTATCATTGTTTTTAAGTTCAAGATGATGAAAAAAAAAACCCTTAACGTTTTTAGCATCATTGCTAGATTAGTTTCTTAGTGTGTACACTGTAAGAAATGTCCGTACATTGACGCTGTGTGCCCATTTACTCCGAGTTCCTTAAAAATGTAATGCACTAAACCCCTGGAAAAAATACCGTTGCTTCACTGATTTTACGACTGATATATAAGATATCGGAAAATTACGGAAAACTTAAACATGACAATTTATCTAGGCCTATAGGTCGTTTTTGAATTGCTGTTTCTGGTATATGTGGAAATAACAGAATTTCTTGAATAGGTTATTTTTGAATATCTGTTTCTAGCTGGTATCTAATTCGCAATCAAAAGGCAAATTTATTAATTTATTAATTAATTAATTTATTTATTTATTTAGTTAGTTAGTTAGTTATTTCATTTTATTTTATTTATTTATTTATTTTATCAATCTCATAAAACCCAACTCTTTTCTCAAACTTGACATCCCCGTAAGCTGCAAGATTTCTGAGCATTTATCCAGCCTTTCTATATCTGCTTAATAAGCCAGTCGAAGTAACAGATTCTTCACACACCAAATCTACGTCTCCGACTGTTTTGTACTTTACTGCATAATCATTATGATGCCTAGTAGGTTTGATTCTTTCAACATTTTTGATTTGCCACTTTTTCTACCGAGCGGGCCATTTTCAACGGGGTGTTTTTTGCGCAAAAACTTTCCGCGACTCAAGTAACGCAGAAAGGAAAAATCTTTTGTGGAAAGAAATAAAATCATATGGCTGTCAAGCCCGTGTGAGTCGTCAATGCAAGAAACTTCATTTTGCGGTACAGGTGAAAATACACTCCGTTATCAAAAGTATTGCAACATATAGAGTATAACTCGTCCATAGTTATTATTTGATTTCTCATTTATCTGAGCAATGTTACCAATGTGTGTTGTTCAATGCATTAAAACAGTCCCCTTAGCTTATTTTGGCCCTTAGGTAATTTTGTTGCTTTCAAAATGGCGACGTTATGAGAGATAATGAAAGAAGCCTCAGGCACATTGTTGTGAGTATCGAAGGAATCCCTTGTTGTTGTATGGCTGTGCGTTTTGTTTTTTGCTGCCAAATGATTTCTGGAATTGGTAGACGTCAAAAGGACTCCAGTAACGCCAATACCTTGCGTACAAGCAGTTGTCCGTGAAAGACAACACATAGGGAAAATCATCAATCATTTTACAATAACAGGCTTTTGCCATTTAGCCTATTGGCCCTTTCGTTCGCTCAGTAGTGCCAGGGTAATAGAAGTAACCTGCGTATAATCATTCTTGGTGGAATATTTAAAGATATAGACTCATATGTGTAGAGTTACGAAAGGGAAACAATTGCCCTCGCTTGTACACAAGCAGCGAAGAGTTGGGATGGCGAATTGGTCGAGGAACTGGACAGTTGCCATGAATTGACGCTATATTGTTTTCATTAAGGATTGTGGGTTTCATTTAGTTTTGATAATGAATGAATAAGTGTTCTGAGTGTTAAATATGAAGGCTACGACCATTGTAACCTTTCTTTGATGAAACAAATTGGTGCAGATCTTTTGATTTGAATTTCATTGGTATGTATTGATTTGAAAAACTTGCGACAACTGACGAAAACATCGATAACATCCAATATATCGTCATTCTTAGCAAACCAATGTTAAAATATTTTAGGAACATGTCAACAGATTGTAAATTACCATCTATCGTTCTTGAAAATGACTGCACACAGATATTTGATGCCATTTTTCTTCGAAAAAGGCGTTAACAGTATCAATCTAAACGCACATGCGCACTACGCAAATCAGAAGTAAGACACGTCAGATAACATTAACCGATGAGTCTTGAATAACAAACATTTCAAGAGACGGGAGTTGATTAATTTGACATTTGATCCTCGACAGATATCAGCTTGCAAAGAATTGCTAATTCTGAATGGCATTGTAGAAGCGAGCAGCCGCCATCATCAATTTTATGGCAAGTTCCCTAGTTATTGAAATAAGTGTCAATTCATCAAAATAATTAAAGAAAAGAAACATAGAAACTACTTCATAAAGATATCATTATAACTTCCATAACAGATTTTTCATACCAACGTTTTGGAAATGCCATTTGAATTTGCGCCAAAACCAAAGTCGATGATGTTGCAATACATATGACTAGTGTGTATACATGTCCAAGGTCAAAATTTACCGCAATTGATTTTTTGACAGATTCACAGTCCTTGTGCTTACTACAAAAGTACCAGCAAAATTTCATTTCAAGAAAATGATAGGAAATATGAAATAAATCTGCATATTTTTAAACAATCAATTTAAAAATATAGGGCTTACTGATCTTTAAACGCGTTTATCTCAGATAAACTTTTTACTCCCTGACAAACTTTGAAGAAACATAACTTGACTTCTGGAAATCGCGTGAAGTTCATTGAGGTGTCATTTTAATCCTTATAATATGGTATTTGCAAATATTTAAAAAGGCGAAAATGACAAGAGGCTACATTTACGGCTGGCTTGGGATGGACGGTCACATTTATGGTACATAGTTTGATTTACAATAGCCCGTACCTAGTGATAACCAAATCAAAGAAAACAATACATTTATATTCGGTGCCTTAGTAGTTATGTGATAAAGCATTCTTAACAAATGTTTAAATTTTAAGGGTTGTACAACACTGTACAATTAATTGGTCAAATGATATAAGAAGACAAATTAAAAGTGAGTCATTTTAAATGTAATATTTGTAATCCAAAACATATTCATTCTGTTATTTGAAAAATTTATATGAAGGGTTAAATGAACAACTTATATATTATCATTAACAATGAATTTTATCATAAAATATATTCATTACTTGTAAGTATTCCATTTCAATTACTAATTATGAATGTGGAAAATCAGCCATTAATTAGTCACTTAATTAGGCGTCCATCAAAATAAGGTTCGAAATGACAACTTTTTTGATAAGTGATTAGTCATTGAGGTTATTGTTGAAAATAAGTTACCATTGAAATTTGATATTAACTAGCCATAGAAGTATCTGAAATGAGCGAAATTAATCTAAAATAATCAGCTTCTGACTTGCAGCTTTAGCACTTTTTTCTTGAATTACAAATATTCCATTGATAATTAAAAATTAGTCTTCTTATACATTTTCTTGACCAGTTAAAATTTTCAGTGAGGTTGTCCCAATAAACATTGTGGATGGAGAAGTTAGGCACACCAGCTAATCCGAAATTATATAATTCTTAGTTCTGTTCATCATCGTTGTAAATATCACGAAAATCCATCGAAAACATATAGATATCATACTTCAGCAATGAAATATAGCTTGTTTGTTTTTCTTCTTTTGAAAACTGAAAACTCAATCTAACAAAGTTAATAAGATTATTATTTTTTATATAATTGCACCAAACAAATTGAACAGATAATGTTATGTCTTATTTCATATCAAAGGTAGTGAGTCCATCACTAGGGTTAGAATAATGGAAATTGCGCAAAAAAGGGAAAACATCAAAAACAATCTTCTTATTAAAATATCTCTAAATATATTTGGCTGCTCGCATTGCTTCTAAAAATTCTGAAATCGAAAAAATAATGTTGTTAATTATTCATACATTCCGCGTGTCACCTAGCCAATCAGAACGCAAGAATATGACGTACGCAGAGTGCAGTGAAACTTCACACTGCACTGCGCTTGTTGCGTTCCGGTTTGCATGGGGTGATGATTTATTCTGTTCAGAGAAGTTTTGGACTCTAACAGCATGCAAGATCATTCACAGTAACAATCTCAAGCGGCGATATGCTAAAAGCGGTGGTCACAACCCGTCGTACGTGCCGTCAGCGTGCAAAAACGTAGGGAAATCGTGCAACACGTACATTGTCGGTACCGACTCTGTACCGTTTTTGGAGCACGCAGACACGACGTAGCATTTTTAGTCCATGAGGAACTTTCTGTGCGTTCTTGCTACGTTTTTACCACACGAACGATGGACGCACGTGCATCGTACGAACATCGTACGTGCAACGCACGTGCAACGTACGAATTTCTTGAGTCTGATTCTTTTTCAGCAGTCACGTCTTCTACCGACGACGCACGATGCACGTACGTGCTTCGCACGTTGAACGTACGTTCTCCGTGCCTACTCTGTTATTGACTAGTTCAACAGTTCATTGAGCACCAAGAACTTAAGATCACTGCACCGAGTCGGCACGTGCTTGGCACCTACAACGTACGTTTTGCGCACCGATTTCGCACTGATTTGTGCCGAATATATACAGGTGTCAAAATTGTATCTCAAAAATGCCAAATATTCGAGTAAGGATGAACTCAGCTATAATTCCAAACCAAACTTGGCTAACTGAAAGGCCTTATTATGGCTAACTTATAGGCCTCAAAGAAACGACCGATAGATAAGATAGTCGAATAGGATAGGAGGAGCGAGTCAGAGGGTGATGGGTCGGATAACGAGGAGGTGGAGTTAGGTTCATTAGAAAAAGGCATAAAAAGATAAAGTCAACTGCTCGTTCTCGCCAAAAAAAGGAGCCACTAGCTGAGTTTTTCTCTGTCAACTCGGTGTTCTACTATAAAATTAGTCATCCTTGCAATCTAGCTCTTGGAACAAAGTTTCGTACAGCCCAAACTGCCTCCTCCTCTCAAACTCTAAGCCTACCGTCACCTTCATCGGCGTACCTGTTGTCT
This sequence comes from Ophiothrix spiculata, assembly GCA_000969725.1. Lineage (NCBI taxonomy): Eukaryota > Metazoa > Echinodermata > Ophiuroidea > Amphilepidida > Ophiotrichidae > Ophiothrix > Ophiothrix spiculata. Next base: position 72,747 of record JXSR01S070180.1, read on the forward strand.
CTCCCTCTCCGTTATCAAAACATTTAACTGTCATAAATCAAAACTTAAACCTATGGAGACTTGTTGAAATGACAAAAAAAACGTTTTGGGTTTGAAACCAAGTCTATTAGATTAAAACACAAGTCACTCGTGTGCTTATTAATTGCTTTCTAAGTTTTTTGTCGATTTATTTTTTAACCCTCGTCTAACCAAGCTTTTTTAGTAGCACGTCTAACCAAAGGAGGAGGTCGTTGCAACCCCACCCTAATTTTTGGAACGGTGCCCCCTATGAACTTGGTTTTGCTTTCAATAGATAGGTATGGTCCTCCCCTATCAAACGATACAAAGATCACAAAAAATTAGCCAATATTTATGACGTCATAAAGGTCTTTCAAATAGAAAAATCGGAATTTTGGCAAAATTGGCGACCAAAATCAAAAGTTTGCTATAAAAATTCTAAATTACGGAATTTCATCGGTTTTTTTTTGCAAATAAAGATGGGAAATGATAATGGCGACATAAAACTTTCCGGGATAACACTATCCACCCCCTACACCCCGACTTTGACGGCCTACCCTAACCCCACCTTAAGTGGTACCCCTCCCCCTAATTTTTGTTTCATCAAAATGACCGCAAAGGATGTAAAAGAGATTACCAAAATGCCTGGGGTCGGTTGCTTTTGCGTTTTTATGCTGCGGGGAAAAACATCAGGGGGGTTGCATCCCCCCTCATCGGTTAGACGAGGGTTAATCTACTTATGTACAGGAATTATTTGAAAAAAGGCTCTTTGACAGTCTTATTTTAAATCCAATTTTAACAAGTCCCTCAGACTTAAAAAAATAGTTTCAGGATTTTAGTGAGAATACTCATGTTTTCAACATTCAAGGCACTTGCACGCATGTACAACGTGCGTGTAAGTAAGGACATCGTACGTGTAAGTACGGTCTCCGTACGATCACGTGGCAATCGCAGGGAATTCGTACGTTGTAAGCACCGACAACGCACCTACAACGTGCGCAACGTACGATGCACGCACCGACCACAGTCAAGTGTGGCTTGCAAAAAACGCACGTACATCGTGCGCAAATCGTACGAACGACGTGCGTGACGTACGTCCTCTCTACATTTGCTACGTCCTCTCTGCGTTTTTTAGAAAAAACGTAGAGAACGTGGCCTCTCAAAAAACGTACGAACAAAAAAAGAAGGGTTGTGACCAGCGCTTCATAGTCTACCAGCCAACAGCCAATATTATGCTTAAAAAAAGGTTTTGTGGGCAAAACTTGTTAGAGTTTTCCATCCATGTGGAATCATATCCTCAAGGGGTGTACATTAGCGTGTGGTTGGATGGTAAAATTATTTTTTTGATTTAGTGGTCAAAATGACCCAAAATAGCCAAAAATCATGAAAAAATCATGAAAATAGTAAAAAATACAGTTTTGGCCCCAAAATGATATTTATTCAAAAACAAATCATTCTTTTAGGTGAAAACTAATCACATAAACATCTGCCTACAGTATTTTGGGACTAAACTTCCTTTTTGTGGTTAATTTTGACCAAAAAATGGTCAAAAAAGGTAAAAAATGACTCAAATTTAGTGATTTTGGTATATGTCTTCAATTCTTTTTCAAAATTTTTGTTCAACGAGTATAAAATCACATTGTATCATAATTTTGTGCCAAAATATCAGTTAGTGTCAAATTTAATGCCTTTTTTTGTGTCATAATTGACCAAATTTGGCAGAAAAATACGGAAACATGACCAAAAAGGTTAAACTGTAAACAATTTTTTATTAAGTCCACAGTAGTGTCATATAACAGTCCTTTGCACTCCCCAGAAATATACCAAACCAACTTTTTAAGGTTATTTATGACCCTCAAACACAATCAGGATGTTCCCAAAAATAAAATCTGGTCTCAAGCGAGGCTGGAATCCAAGATGGCCGCCAAAATACTATATTTCAATGGCCTAAAAGTAACTTGTAAAACACTTTATGTTCGAAATTATTATCGGGAAATGGCTTCTTGAGCTATAACAAAGACATCTGACTTCAAATCATGTCATGTCATATGCATATTTCAAATTCAAGATGGCCACCAAAATGGCTGCCAAAATAGCCGATTTTCATTAAAATCGACCAAACATCCTTTAAAGTGCCTGATATATATTTAATACAGATAAATAATCAACAGGAAATAATATCTAGGGTTGCAGGTAGATCATTTCCCCCCTAATTATATTGTAAGTTTGTATCAAAATCAAAATGGTGCCTGTTCTGAGATCCAAAATGGCCGTCAAAATGTACAAAAATGGGTTAGAGGCACTTTAAAATGGTAACAAAAACATCAAATGTCCAAAATATTCGACGGAAAACGGCTTTAAGGGAAGCAATAGCAGCTTTTCATCTGAAATAAGGGTGTTAGCATGTTTCAAATTAAAGATAGAGCCTGTTCTGAGATCCAAAATGGCAGCCAAAATACGATTTTAGGCACAACATGGGGATTTTAGTGGCTTTTAATCAGTTTCAAAAACAACAAATGTTCAAAATGATCGATGGAAAATGATTTTGAGCGTAACAATAGGATCATTTCTTTCAAAATAAGGTTGTTAGTATGTTTCAAATTCAATATGGAGCTTGTTCTGAGATCCAAAATGGCCGCAAAAATATCATTTTATGCTCAAATATGGGTTTTAAGTGACTTCGAAACCATATCAAAAACACCAAATGTTCAAATTAACTGATGGAAAATGGTTTTAAGGTAACAACAAGAATATTTCTTCTTAAATAAGGGTGTTAGCATGTTCCATATCCCATAAGGAGCCTATACTGAGATCAGAAATGGCTGCTGAAATCCAATTTTAGGCACAAAACTGGGTTACGATACCTTTGAAACGGTTTCGAAAACATTATACAAAATAATAGAAGGTAAATGACTTTGATGGCACCAATAGAAACATTTCTTCCTATATAATGTTGTTTGCATGTAATTTCATTGATTTGAAACATACTTACAACCTTATTTGGGTAGAAATACTCTTATAGTTACCCGCAAAGCTATTTTCCATCGATTATTTTGAACATTTGGTGTTTTAGATATGGTTTCAAAGTCACTTTAACTCATTTTTGTGCCTACAATCATATTTTGGCAGCCATTTTGGTTCTCAAAATAGGCTCCATATTGGATTCGATTGTATTAAAATTAGAATTGCGCCTGTTATGAGATTCATAATGGCCGCCAAAATACGTTTTCATGTGCAAAAAAGGTTTAGAGGCACTTTAAAACAATATCAAAAACACCAGATGATAAAAATATTCGATGGAAAATAGTTTGAGGGTATAATAGTAGCATTTCTTCTCAAATAAGGGGGTAAGCATGTTTCAAATCTGATCTGAGAACCAAAATGGCTGTCAAAATATGATTTTGGGCACACAAATGGATTAAAGTGACTTTTAAACGGTATCGAAAATGCCAAATACTAAATATAGTCTTTGGAAAATGGTTTAGAGGGTAAAAATAAGGTCATTTCTTCCAAAATAAGGGTGTTAGCATATTTTTATTTCAATATGGAGCTTGTTCTGAGATCGAACATGGCCGCCAAAATACAATTGTAATCACAAACATGGGTTAAAGTGACTTTTAAAAACACCAAATGCTCAAAATAATTGATGGAAAATGGCTATTAGGGAACAAAAAGATAATTTCTTCAAACAAGGTTGTTTAATGGCATGTTTCAAATTCAATATAGAGCTTGTACAGAGATTCAAAATGACCGCCAAAATACAATTTTATGCGTGAAAATGGGGTAAAGTGACTTTGAAACCATAATCTAAAAAAGCAAATGTTCAAAATGATCGATGGAAAATAGCTTTTTGGGTAACTATGAGAGTATTTATACCCAAATAAGGTTGTTAGCATGTTTCAAATCCAATATTTTAATGTTTCAAAGTCGCTTATATCAATTTTCTAGCATAAAATTGTATTTTGGTGGTCATTTTGGTTCACAGTAAAGGTTTTATCATTGATTTTAAACATGTAAACAACATTATATAGGAAGAAATGTTTCTATTGTTGTTATCAAAGTCATTTATCTTCTATTATTTTGTATATTTGGTGTTTTCTAAACCGTGTCAAAGCCATCGTAACCACCAAGTTTTGTGCCAAAAATCAGATTTTAGCATCCATTTCTGATCTCAGTACAAGCTCCATATTGAATTTGAAACATACTAACAACCTCATTTTGGTAAAAAATGATCTTATTGTTACCCTCAAAAACAATTTCCATAGACTATATTGAATATTTGGTGTTTTTGATACCGTTTAAAAGTTACTTTAACCCGTGTTGTGCCTAAAATCGAAATTTAGCAGCCATTTTGAATCTCAGTGCAGGCTCCATATTGAGTTTTAAACATGATAACACCCCTATTTGGTAAGAAATGATTTTATGTTTATCCTCAAAGCCATTTTCCATCGATTATTTTGTCTTTATTTTTTTATTACATTTGAACTTTGTTTTTGAAACTGATTAAAAGCCATTAAAACCCATTTTGTGCCTAAAATCGTATTTTGGCTGCCATTTTGGATCTCAGAACAGGCTCTATCTTTAATTTGAAACATGCTAACACCCTTATTTCAGATGAAAAGCTGCTATTGCTTCCCTTAAAGCCGTTTTCCGTCGAATATTTTGGACATTTGATGTTTTTGTTACCATTTTAAAGTGCCTCTAACCCATTTTTGTACATTTTGACGGCCATTTTGGATCTCAGAACAGGCACCATTTTGATTTTGATACAAACTTACAATATAATTAGGGGGGAAATGATCTACCTGCAACCCTAGATATTATTTCCTGTTGATTATTTATCTGTATTAAATATATATCAGGCACTTTAAAGGATGTTTGGTCGATTTTAATGAAAATCGGCTATTTTGGCAGCCATTTTGGTGGCCATCTTGAATTTGAAATATGCATATGACATGACATGATTTGAAGTCAGATGTCTTTGTTATAGCTCAAGAAGCCATTTCCCGATAATAATTTTGAACATAAAGCGTTTTACAAGATACTTTTAGGCCATTATCATGGTGATTATAATGAAAATATAGCATTTTGGCGGGAGTTTTGGCGGCAATCTTGGATTCAAGTCTCGCTTGAGACCAGTTTTTATTTTTGGAACATCCGGATTGTGTATGAAGGTCACAAGGAACATAAAAAAATTTGGTTTGGTTTACTCCTGGGGAGTGCAAATGACTGTTAAATGACACTTATATTGTAGAATTAATAAAATAATGTTTACAGTTTATCCCTTTTTGGTTAT
>JXSR01S070202.1:54312-67583 GCA_000969725.1 Ophiothrix spiculata
CGCTTAAAACATAAGCTGCATTGAGGAAATTGAGACATGCGGCGTAATTAATTCCTTGCATTTGAAGGGTTATATAGCCCAGTAAATCTCATTGGCACCACCAAAGTTCAATTGTTTAGTACCATAGTAATGGATAGTGTTTCCTCTATCCATTAATACCAAAATTATGGAAATCGGTCCATGAATGACATCATAACGGTGTAATAAAACATGACCGACCTGGAAATGTTGATTTTCATTGATATCTAAAATCAGATTTTTTCAATAAAGAGGATCCCTACAATAATGGTCTGTAGACATTCAGTTAAAAGTGGGAGAAAAGTGTTTCTTTGCACATTGACTATGTACAGATGACTAAAGTATCTCATAATGAAATTTTGTTCCTGGCGCCATTTCTTCTGGCTAAAGTTTAAAACTTGTTGATACCCCTTCGTATGTACTATTACAATTATCTAACAATGTCTAAAAAGTCAACCACAACGTCCAATGTGACACTATGATTAGGATATTGACAATGAAATGCTATTTTAGTGATGTGAAAGCATTTTCAGAGATTTGTATGCATTTATATTTTATAAGTATAATTAACAGAAGGGAGCTATTGGAGTTGGGGTTTTCTTACACGGGCGTATTCATATACATATTTTGGGAAGTTCTTCATGAATGCTTGCAAAGATGGGGTCAGTGAAAATCGACAGAAATTTGATATTTTTTTTTTAAAATCCAGAAACAACAAAATTTCTTTTTGATCAGCTTAATAGGCCTTCACTCTGTTTAAGTAAAGCTACGGCCTTGAAAAACATACGTAAAATCATTCAGACCCCACCTCACAGCATAAGTTGACTATTTTTTTGTTAAGGTGTCTGGTCCACACATACTGGTATGCACTGGTTTTGATTTCACAAGTGCAGCAACACGCATGCGCAGTATACACGGAATAGTGTTTTGAAGCCAAAAAATGTTAATTTTCTCATTTTCGGTGACCCTCATTTTTTTATTTTGTTGATTGGAAGAACATACTTTTGTGCAAAATTTTGTGAACAAATCGACAGAAAATTTCAGTGGGAAGTTTTTGAATCAACACTAAATAATGTAACTTTTGCCACATTTCCCATAGACCCTGTACTAACTCGAGTCCGATGACGGGAGTCATCGGACTCGTTTTTATAAAATTGGTTCTTTTACCAGAAAATTTCAGTCAGATCTACATTTGTATCATGTACCAGATACCTTAAGGGCCCTATTTTCAATGCACCATTAGACTTCCAGGTGGGGGCTGGAAGTTTTTCTGAAAAAAAAAATTGACTCACTATGTGGTGAGAAAAAAATAATTTGACCCACTACTTGAGAGAAAAAAAAATAACTTCATCCACATGAGGAAAAAAATAACTTGCCCCTTGTGATCTACTATTATTTATAGGGGTTCGGGGGCTAAACCCCCGAAGCCCGCAAGAATTTTTTAGATTTTTGACTAAAAAAATCTTGCTTCAAGGAAGTAAAGAAAAAAAAAACATGCCTCGAAATTTTTGCAAAAAAAAAATCTTGCATCCATTGACGAGATGCCGTCAGTGAGCTTCAGGCATTTTCCCTGGGGGAGGGGACTCACCTTGAAACTGGATGTGTGACCCTATTTATAGACACCCTTTTCATGCTCATACAGTATATAAAAAGCAATATCTAGGAACGCATATCTCGTTTTTTTTTCTTACTTTTTGAAATATTGCCAAAAATAGGTCAAAAGTGTCATGCTTTGCAAAAAATGGTGACAGCGGTGGGATTTTTGACATTTTTTTGACCAATTTTTGATAATATCACAAAAACTTCGCAATATTCCAAAAAGTAAAAAAAAAATGAGAAATACGTATCTAGATATTTCTAAAAAGTAAATGTTTGGCCAAAAAACGTGATTTTTGGACTTTAGGGCCAAACTTATACATTTTGGTCCATCATGTTCAGTATGTAAACCTGCTTCTAGAAATATATACTTTTATGTAGATTTAATTATCTCTTGCTGACTTATAGAGCAAAAAGATTTCTGAAAACGAATGGCTGACAGGGCGGGGGCCATATCGGAGATAGGGATATTCAGAAACGGTCATTTCAGCAAATTTCATGAATTTGTGAAATTTTGTGTTTTCATAAACGACAAATTGGGCCATATTGTTCGACATTTTTGTGTCAAGATTATAATGACAAAATGGACCATTTTGTGTGATGTTTTACGTGTATTTTATAAATGTCAAAATTGACCATAAATTTGTTTATTTCATTTTATGGGTTTTTTTAAATGTCAAAATGGTTCATATTCATTGACATTTTACGTGTCTTTTTGATGATATAAGGGGTTTCATATGTCTTCAATTTTTAAGTTACGAAGTGGGTAATATTGCATGACATTTTGTGTATCTTATAAATTACAAAATGGGTTTTCTGTGTCTTCCTTTTTTAAATGACAAAATGGTCCACATTTTGTGACATTTTGCGTGTCTGTTTATGATAAAATGGGTAATGGGTAACGATATTTTAGGCAGCTTTCTTGTTTTTCTATTGATAAAAATGGGATCATCCTTATTTCCCACAGTCTAATTTGAATGCTTAATCACCATGGATCACTGCCTTTGAGTCAACATGTTTTCTCCCCAATGAACACAAAGAGTTATCAACTTCAAAATGCGTAAGAAAAGGTGGAGAATTATGCTCTAATTTTTACTTTCTCATTTAGGCGTGATGTATGTAAATGAATCGGACTGAAAAAAAATCAAAAATTCTTTGATATATAGTGAAATTAATCTACCATGTTGCTTGTTGACATAATTTTCAGTTTCGGAGAAAAACAATCGTAAATTGGTTAAAAATCCATATCTCAGGAACCATACACCTGTTTTTCAAGCAACAAACACTCAGCGGTAGCTGAACTCTTCAACTTACCGAAAAACTTTATCCCGAACGCGATTGATGTATAACAGCGCGACGATTTGCATTTTCCGTCAACACCTGTAAAACCGTACGTTTTCAGATCACAACGAAAGTGGTGCCTTCAGACATGGGAAATGTTTGTCATTGAGTTTCTATGGGCTGTGCATTGATCGATGAATTTTCACTTGCTTTCTGAAATGACCATCGCTTAAATCTCACGCGATATTTCCAAAACTAAGCAATATTTTTCAAAACTGTTTTAGGACATTTGGGAGAAAATATGATTTAATAACATATTCAAAGATTGAGAAGATCCATACAGCAGGGATGGTTATGGCTTTTTGTAATTTTGCCTGAAAATGTGAATTATCCAATACTTTTGTACAGTGAAGATCCAAGCATTTTTGCCTGAATTCAGGCAAAAACCTGAAGATAATCATGCCTGATACAGGCAGAGCTTGAAAATATTTTTTTTTTGTAAAATAAAAAAAATCACCTGTTGAACACACGTACACAAGTTCTGTGTAGTGATTTCGTTCACCGATTACGTAACAGGTAATTGAAGTGCCTAAAAGAACAGTCTTCCATACTGCTTCCTGTGATGGTGCATGTTGATAAAACATGTACTCACATCATATGGTGAATTTCATCAAGATTTTTCACAAATTTCATCATTAAATCCTTCTTAAATCAGCTAAAATACAATCTATGTAAAGCTGGTGCAAATTAGAGCATTTTCTGACACAATTTGAAGGAATTTTGCAAAAAAATATTGTCTCAAAGGCTTTGTCATTGGAGCGGGAAATTTGTAGGCCTATAGAAGATGATTCAATATGAAATCATTGCTAATGTTTGTTTGTTTGTTTGTTTACCTCGGTTGGTCCGTGATACTTTACCAATTCCTTTCTATGTTCAATGTCAGGCCATAATTACCACAAGACAATACCATCCAGCAAAAATCCATGTCATGAAAGCAAACAAACATGTGTACGCATAGTTTTTTCCCTCGAACAATACCAGAGTGGAATGATCTTATCCAAAGAACCATAAATGGCATAAACCAAGAATCCTTCAAATCTGCCGTTTTTAATGAAATTTAACTTTGTTTTTCGCTGAGTCATTACGTTTTTTTAAACATGCTCCGTTACATTTTCCGAATTAGATATTGCTTTTTGCAATGTTATATAGAGTACGTATTTTGTATCTAGATATCTGGGTCAGACCTAGAATAACCTTTGCCATCAAATTTAATTCATGTAGGCTATGTCACATCATACTATGTCATAAAATCAATATTTCATTGACTGGGATCTGGAATTCAGTCATAACAGGTAATTATGTACTTCGAACTGTCAAATTAAAACAACACTATAAGATTTTGATCAAAAATGAATTTGAGTAAAAACAGCCTAAAATGAAGGAATGTGACTCAATCTCTTTTCAAGTGTATTCTGTCAAAAACTTGTTAAACACTTTATAGTATTGCTTTAATGTAAACAAAAAGACATTAATTGCAGGTTGTATGGTGGTTTTTTAGAAGGTTTAGTTCATATAGGAATTTATGATGGTGCTAGTTCCATGCATGTGAGGGTATACCAAGTTAGTCCCAAGTTTGGTTTTCTTTGGCGAAAGCCTTTCATTTCATTTTATTTAATGACAAGGAAACAACAAATAGATCATAAATTACACAAACATTATCAATTATACATTTACCTGTAGCACTGTATTTATAAGCAATAACACCAAACTGATGTGCCAGGATAACCTTACTTGAGAAACTCAAGCCAAGCTGTACTATAGGACAGCCTATCACATAACGATAACTTAATTGCGCATAAAATGATAAATACTAATGGTACCGGTACTTGGAAAACAGAAATTACTTTTTCCATTTATATTCATGAAAGAAACCTTTTTGAACTAAATTTATAAAAATCGCACTGTACAAAACAGAGAAATCCAACATTCAGGTTTGGTTTGTTTAGATGAAATTCGCATTGAGCTTAGGCTTTCTAGATAATCAGACAAAAGCAGCATGTAACGACTTGAATCAAGTTTATAACGATTCAAGCAGGGAATATTTAATTTAGGGCCATGTTGGTGAAATAAACATTATGGGTAATTCGTTTCTGCTGTACGGTAGGTGCTTTACGGAATTTAGTTCCCCAAACAGTCTGAAGAACAAGATTAACATCGCAGTGAATCAGATATAGTTTTATGATCAACCTGTCCATGGACATGCTTAAATGTCTTCAAATGGCATTTTTTGTGTAACGAACAACTCCAGTCCTGAAGTCTTTACATAATATCTCCTAATAAGTTTTAAATTTATGACCAAATATCAGCTACGACCTTTAAAGATGTAGAGGCATACCTTTATCATTTTTATAATAAATGTTTCACTAATTTATACTAATGCTAATGTTGGACAAATAGCTCATTGACTACAGCATGAGAAACAAATAGCAACCCAGATTTAAAATAGCAATGCAAATTCTCAAAAGTAGCCCAATAAGGCTTTTTATACACTATAAAACAAGATCCAGGTCGAGCACAGATCTACCGTCCCGATCCCGGAATCAGGGTTTGAAAATAACCATACGCCTAGATGATCTTTGGAAATTGCTGTTTGGGACGAGCATTCTCGCTGAAACAAACAAACAAACAAACAAACAAACAAACAAACAAACTAACTAACTAACTAACTAACTAACTAACTAACTAACTAAGTTAGTTAACTAACTAACTAACTAACTAACTAACTAACTAACTAACTAACTAACTTACTTACTTACTTACTTACTTACTTACTTACTTACTTACTTACTTACTTACTTACTTACTTACTTACTTACTTAACTTACTTACTTACTTACTTAACTTACTTACTTACTTACTTACTTACTTACTTACTTACTTACTTACTTACTTACTTACTTACTTACTTACTTACTTATAAATAAATAAATAAATAAACAATATAATACATGACATTTAAAAAAAATACAGGCACATTCTTGCAGGTAAATAACAGGTACCTCAATGTGCCTTTTTATATCGGCACCCTAATAAAATAATGGCTTAAGTAACAAAATGGCGAAATTTAGATTTTTGAATAAATCAGTTCCTTAGACTAAGAGGCACCTACTGTGAGCATTGTTTAAAAAAATGCGGCTTTGAACATCTGCTAATAAACCAAAATGAAAATGGCCTATCTGACGCTTGTGAGATAGGCCATTTTATTATAAATTGGTGTATCTAACACTTATGGTCACTTCGACCATTTTCATTGCTCCATTCAACCGACCATGCGTAACAGCCTGATTCAGTTCAGTAAATCCATGTATTGATTATAGCTATTGGGGGTGCACTCAGGTATTATGTTGCAGGCATAACGTGACCAAGAAAAAGATGAAGGGTGAATCAGGTGACACTGTTTAGGGTATAAAAAGTATCCATTTTCAAGAACTAGGGTATGCTTTTCAAACTCTCAGGTTAAAACTGGATGGAGAAAAGAGTATATTTTGGCTTCAGAAAAAAATTAACCTTTAGGGGTGTTTTGAACAATTGTGGCTCCTCCTCTTTTTCCCCCAGGAAAAAATCGAGTACAATTCTAGTACACATTCCTGAGGTGCAAATTTGGAACACAGATTCGAGTACAATTTAAGTACAATTTGAGTACACCAATTTGTACTCGAATTGTACTTAAATTGTACTCGATTTTGTGTTCCAAATTTGCACCTCAGGAATGTGTACTATAATTTTTGTACTCGATTTTTTCCAGGGACGCTTTGCCTGGAGCACTATAATCTGAGTGATTCCCCCAGGCCTCCCAGTGACTGGAAAAAGATAGGTGGATTAGCATCACAGATACACAAACGGACGACAAAACAATTTTCATGGTCCTCATCCCAAACTCAATTGGTGGGGAAAACAGTACCGAACCCCCAATATTAGTTGAATGAGTATTGCCCTTTTAAAATTGGTATCTCAGCAGACTCCCACCCCCCACCACCGGGACAGTCCAGTATAATGTTGTAGGGATAGCGTGAACCCAGGGTCACTTACATTGATTGAATATATGTGATGACCGCGCTCCAGATCCCATTTTCAAGCCTCAATGTCTCCTATTCCGCTCCCTAAAATACCCATTTCAAGAATACGTCAGTTCCACAAAAATCAGTTCCATAGAACCTTTTAACCAAAAATCAGTTCAGACATAGCTCCCAATTTTTGAGTACCCTCCCCCTTCTCCGTGATTGTGACCACAGTTTTCTGAAACAAAAATATACCATTTCAACACCATGGGGATTTTACCTGAACGTACCCTATCTCTTGGAATTGACCAGTACTAGAAATGACTGTTTTTAATACCCCAAATCGTTGACACCTGATTCACCCTTTAATCGTCAAAAACAACCCTAATTTACCTTTTTCTATGCCTGTAACATTATACTTGACTGCCCCCGGGGTCACCGCGACACCCCTACCAAAACAAAACTTGAGTACCCCCCTTCCACTCGTACAATTTTGTCTACCTGTTAAGTTTTGACTGATTTAAATTCCCATTAAGAATATATCGAATCAGATAGGCCAAAATTTTATTAGCGTTCGGTTACCATTGGCGTTCCTTATTACTGCCTAACTCGCAGTCCTTGTAAAATCTTACAACTTGACATACAATATAATGGCCTATCTGACACATATTTTGGCCTATCTTACATTATAAAATGGCTGAAGTGATGTTTGATGGTTACGTAATATACCTATTTTTAAATGTCAACATAGCCATGATAGTTGCTTAGTATCATGAAGATTTTACCCAAGAAATGATCAATGAAATCACTAAACCAACAAAACCATACTGTTTTTCTTGATTTTCTCAATAAGCAAAAATTATCAGATAGGCCATTATTTTATTAGGGTGATGATATAGTATTGACCGCATTACCATTAGCGGAAATATCGCGTATTTATGCGTTACTCAAGCGCGTTAGTCAACTCGCACGCTGATGACCCTTTCAAGCAAACAAATACTTTGATTATTCTTCCTACCCAAAGAAGAAATTAGTGCTATGTTTAAAAATTGCCCATTGAAGTGATTTTGGGGGGATTTTTGATGTGATTCTACAAATTTTTCTGCACCAGTACATACCAAAAAATCAGTTTGAGGATTTTATTCTACCTCAAGTTTCCCTACGCTCTAACTATTAGTACGGTACGTCCACTTCTGAAAAGTTTGCAACATTTGTTTTCCTTTTCACCGAAGACCGATCGCTACATGCCGCCATTGATCACACGGTAATACATGTACAAGCTCTATAGATTTTAAAGCATGTCACCCTCAAGCATGTGGAATTAATACTCGCTGGTCTTTGCTCTTGGAACCAAATTACAACAGCCACTTATAACGTGAAGTAATAGCGTAAAAGCAAGCTATGCAATCAAACCTGTCACATTTATAAATGCACATACCCAATATCCCAAAAAATGATCATATTTATCAGATACGAAAGTTCTGCAACACTCCGCAAACATGACAAAGGATATTCATACTAAATTTACCTATAGATTATAAATACTTCCCGAAGTTGCTAGTCACACAAAAATGATGTTTGAAGATATGTTTACAAATGGTAACCGATGTAAACAAACCATGCATACCATTTGATTTTTCTGATCCAAACAGTGCGATTTTCATGAATTTAATTCAAAAAGGTTCCTTTCATGAATTCTGGTTTTTCAAGTACAATTAGTATTTTTCATTTTATGCACAAATTACCGTTAATAGGCCTATGTGATTAGCCCGAGTTAGCACAGACTTCAAATTTTTTATCGTATTTTTTTTATTTAAATTAGAAGTCTGAGCGTGAAGTAGCCTTTTAACCTCGAGAGTACAGTGGACAATAGAGTTGCTTTAGTTTCACAAAATGTCATCTTACCTTTATGATCCTGCCACAGAATATCGCATTTTATAGTTCCTTGATCTCTCTAGATTCATATTTCATTTTAAAAAAGATTAAAAGTTGATTGCGAAGCGAGATATTTCAGAAGAGGTACTCGCCATTACTCGGCACTAAAATCATCATCAAATCATGGCCGTATGTCACTGTCCATGCACATGATATCAACCAATTTAGTGCTGGGCGGTATGCGTGAAATCCCGCCTTTTTTAAGCTTCGCCGCGCGGAGAAACACTAACTTTTCGAAACCGACATTCCATTTATCAGGGCAACGGTTTTTAGTTATATTGCCCAACACTAAATTGACAAAACCAGGAAGTGACGCGTATGAAAAATGTTAGTTTAGGGGTCATTTTTTTTGAAAACACGTTATGGTCCCCAGGTGACAACCTCGAATTGGTATGAAAATCTATAAAATTGATGTTTTGTATATGTAACAAACACAATTTTTTTTATAGCTCCATAGCTCATGTCGTTTTAAAGTTACGGCCCATTGAAAATCGACCCTAATTCACATTTTCAGCCCATTTGCAACACTGACGTGATTTTTCTCATTTTTAGACACTTGTATTTTTTGATCAAGAAGAGATATTGGACTGAAAATTGGTATTCTAGAAGCCGTTTGCCTAATATTTCAGGATTTGCAATCAGAAATATAGTATCAAATTTCGGTTTTAAAGTTACGGGCACCCGAAAACGCCTATTTAACCCATCAAGAATTGTTTTTCCTGATTTTCAGGGGGGCCTGGTACCCATACAAATTGTCTAGAAGATGCTAAAATCACTTGTATATACTCCTAAGGTACATTACTATACACAAGAGGGCGTTTTTTCCCGAAAAATGTCTGCGGTTCTCACTTTCGACACAGGATATGTCCATATTAAAAGTCTGCTTAAGCCTATTTCACTTTGAGGGTATAGTTATGTACCCAGAGAGTACATACAAGTAAGTTAAGCATTCTCAGGACATTTTTTATGGGTACCATGCCCCCCTGAAAATGAGAAAAAACAATTTCCGACGGGCTAAACGGCCGATTTCGGGTGCCTGTAACTTTAAAACCGAGTTAGATACTATATTTCTGATAGCAGATTCTGAAATATTAGCCAGAAGGCTCTTAGATTACCAATTACCAGAATAATATCTCTTTTCATTCAAATGATACAAGTTTCTGAAAATGAGAAAAATCACGTCAGTGTTGCAAATGAGCTAAAAATGTGAATTAGGGTCAATTTCCAGTGGGCCGTTACTTTAAAACGATATGAGCTACGGAGCTCAATTTTTGTGTGTATTCATTATATAGACAAAAGATCCATTTGATATTTTTTTTTCAAATCTGAGGTGGTCACCTGGGGAATTTTCTGAATATGACGTGCTTTGAGAAAAAATAACCCTAAGGTTACAAGAAATCACGAAGTACTTAAACACATGGACATTCTTTTTAATCAAACATTACAAAAAATCATCGATTTTAATATCATTAAACTATAATGTAACACATAAAAGAGCATATCAAAGAGGTAAGTGACTTTTGTAAGACTGAAAGTTCTATGAATTTCTTCTGCGCTATATTTTTCAAAACCGGCGCAATTCGAGCTCTGCGCTAATGCCCGAACATAGCTCAGTACATAATTGCCTAGCCCTCCCCTGCGCGGAGGGCTGGGTACCAGCTACTATGTGATATGCTTGCCTCAAGCCTAAAACAAAGTTTTTTGACTTGTGTTCCTCGCCTCGAGCAACGTAAAACTAGTAAAGCATACTGTTTCAGGATCGTTCATTATTGGTAAATTGCAAAAAAGAATTATTCTGCTGTGTTGCCAGTTCATACTTATATACTTACAGACAGTGACAGATACGAAGACATTTTCAGATAGTGACAGATACGAAGTACACGCTTTTTATTATTTTTAACACTTTTTATAAATAGGCCTACACATAAAATAGTGGCATTATCCCAATCTATACGCATTTTGAGGATTTGGCGATTTTGGCGTGTACTGCCACTGGCCACTGCACACTATCGACTGTCATTTCACACATAGACATACGCTGGGCTCCGACGTCTTATCCAAAATAAGACGCCGGTAACCGCTAATCAATCTAAGCACTTGATTGGCCCGTATCCTGAATGCATTTGCTTTCAGCGTCAAACAAATAACTTGCGTGACGCATTGGTGATTGCGCGAATTTCTTGTAACGCGTTGTTAAACGCGGTGCGTCATGCGAAGGTCGCGCATGTAAACATCGCCATTTTGTCAACCTCTTCACCAAAAGTTAAAACCTTCCCCTCACGAACGTTTGCCGTGTATTTAGATAGGGCGAGTGAGCTGGCAAGTTGTGTAATTCAACTAATCAAAATTTTGACTAATTATGATCAGCGGTTACCTGCGATAGTGGGCAGTCTGAGCGATAGTGAAGCGCCGACATCGAGCGAGGGTACCAGTGTAACATTGACATTCATTTGACATTGGACATGTTGCTATTGTTGGAAATAAGTTGGCATTTCCCACATTTCCAATGGAGCTCTTACAAACAAGATGATTATATTCTTACCTCACAAAAGCATCTGTGTACAGGAGTACTTTTGTTTTTCACAGCGGCTTGACCAGACGAATCTCTTGCACTGGATTTCTGTAAGCTTACTCCACCAAAACACACGGCGAGACAAATTACGACTACGAGGGTGGCAGTGGCTCTGTCTCTACTGCAAAACACCATCGCATCAGCTCAGGAGGATACACCTTAAAACAGACTTTCTTATTCTTTGAAATATAACTGCAAAATGATGAAATTGACTACGTGCAGATCTGCAGCAGCCGCTACAAACATGATCTATCACAAATCCTGACAAGGAAAACTGCAAAAGGGTCGATCTTGTACACAACAATTCATCAGCGGCTGATCAGCACAGAATATCCGATATTTTTGTGCATTTAAAGAACGTCCTTTGTGTGTTGTCGGTATTATATGTGACCCACACCACCTGCGAACAGCCCCAAATTGTTTCTAGATTGTTTACGTTAAAATTACTAATTTAATGCAAGAACGCGCTGCTTCGAGGTACTTCCGGTTTAACTTTTGTAACTTCCGGAATGGTAAAATCCTCATTATAATTCCACTTTTTGTAGCAATCAAGTCTAAATTTGATATGAAATTCACAGTAACAGCTTATCTTAGACAAATCTTAGAATATACACGAGAAAAAATACCGTACATTGCACAAAAATCAATAAAATTATCATTTTATCTGTATTTAATCACTAATGTTGTACCATTTCATTTTCGAAATATGACATCATGTTCGGAGTTGAATTAAAAAAATTCTATCTTATGGATCTCCTTTAAAGTTTGCGTATATCTTAATTAATATCTTATTAGTTAATTCCCATATTTTAAGAGAGATCCATAAGATCAAATTTTTTTAATGACCACAAAAGAACAGCATACCAGGGGGCTTTTGCTGAATGTGAATCGACGTGACGAGCACACATTGCAATATCACACCGCAATGCAATGTGGGTACGGTTTCACTGATCGCCGATCGCACATCTGCATGTACACTGCTACAAAACACAACCTGGAATGACAGCTTTGCCGGGATGAATTTAATAAGAATCATCATCAAGAAACTAAATAAGCTAGCTACGGTAAGTCAATATGATTTTGAGAAGTCAGACTCAGATTCACAGCGATTTTTGACCACACATTGGCATTGCATGTAAGCTTACCAGCAAGACCCAGGCCAGGGTAGGCACAAAAATTGAAAAATCACTCGAACTTCATGAAATTAACTTATTGGAAAGAGGATCTCATAACAAAGAAAATGACACCAAAATCAGCAAATTTCATCATTCCTACTTCAAGTTATGGGCAATTTTGTGTTGCAAAAGTAGGGAAAATTTTCTGATCCGTCCCCATGGGCCATGGCATAGGCCTAGGCATAGCCTAGGATCCCATGATGTAAACATTAATGAGATTGTGCCGTAGTGTTAGAAAAAGAACTGTTTTGCCAATTTTCAACAAAGTTTTTAATTGGAATTCCAAACCCTTTATTTTAATAGGCTTTATGTAGTGTTTTCATTTATTAAATTTCCCTGCGTAGTGCATCGTTTAAATTGAGCGTAACGCGCGCGAATGTCGGCGCTTCACAAGCACTGGAATTAGGCCAATCACACGCGGTAAATACGTGCGACTTGGCACGCAAACCATCGTAGCAACAAGCGTCATTCTCCAAAAACCCCGCGATCGGAGAAATTTAATTATTAAAAGTACTATATCAAAATATAAAGATATTATAAATTCTAATTATTGTTGTCTATAACGATAAATACTGCCGTCAAAGTTGAATTTTAAAAATTGGCCTTTTCAGGAGATCTAATGCAAACTTTTGAATT
>JXSR01S070204.1:0-12719 GCA_000969725.1 Ophiothrix spiculata
CTCCTGGTCAAATTTGATATATTGCAGATTCAAAAATCTATACTGTGCGAGTCAAAAAAGTGCAATAATTAAATGGAAGTCATATTGTATGAACAAAAGCAATTTCAAACAAATAATGTTTATTTCTAATTCATACACTCTGCGTTAAGTACGCGTTGAAATTGTAAATCTAAATGGACAGTTGGTAACTTATACGCATTCATTAATCTCGTCTAGTTGCACGCTGCGTATTGCGTTGCACAATTCCATGTGCGCGTACGCGTAACATGCTCGCGCTTATGTGGCAAGTTTCATTTTAAAAGAAAGGTAAATCTAAATTACAATGATTAACAAGGGACGATGAATGGTTGTATTTTCTATGTTTTATTGAAATAGCAAACACATTTTAAAATAATTATGCTGTTTAATTTCTTTACAATTTTATTCTAATCATTGTCGTGTATGAATTAGATTAATAACGGCTCTTTACTTGGCGCTCGTGAAATTGTACAAAAATAATGCACCTTGTGCTGAAGTCGAAGTTGTCCAACTCACTCGGCTACGCCTCGTGGGTGCGGACAACTCCAACTTCAGCACGCGGTGCATTATTGTTGTACAATTTCACTCGCGTCAAGTAATACGCAGTTATTAATCTATAAATAGATCATGGATTTACCTTCCAAATGGTGAAAGAATGGAGAGGATTGATAAAGGCATTGCAAAGATATCCTTATTTCAATATTATGGTATGAAACTGTTCTGTCCAAATGCGGCATTCCTCGTCAAACATGTCAGTACCAATATCTAATAGAATTTATTGCTTCAGTAATCTGAAAATTATCTCAGCCAGGTTTACCTTCGTATCATCAACAACCATATTGTTCCAGCTCTCCATAGGTCATTTCAACAACAACAGAATGGACCATTTCGCAGAGTGTGGTTTATGCAAGGTGGTGCTCCTGCTCAATGTGCCCTACACGTACGCAACCGCCTACAAGAGTTGTTGGGCAACCGTGTGGTTGGAATAGGACTTCAGGTTGAATGGCCAGTCAGAAGCTCAAATCTCTATCCACTGGACTTTTATCAATGGGTAGAATCAAGCATAGAGTTTACAGACAGGGCCCTCCTGTCAGTCTTCTACAGCTGCGTAATCGCATCACTGAAGCCTTTAACGAGATCAGGCACACCAGAAAAACAGCGGCAGTCCGAAACATGAAAACAAAAGCTCTGAGATGTGTGAAGCTTAAAGGAGGCCATGTCAATGGTTGCGTTGGATGTCAGTGAGACGTCAACAAAACCAAACGTCACTATTCAGTGCGAACATGCCCAAACAACCCTTTCCAGGATCACTCAAAAACACAGAAATTTCCTCCATAAAGAAATCAAATGCACGACAGTTGGACAGAACTGTTTTCATACCATATTATTTAAATAAGAATATCTTTGCAACACATTAATCAATCAGCACCATTATTTCACCATTTGAAAGGTAAATCCATATCCTAATTAGAAATAATCATTATTAATTTGAAATTGCTTTTGTTCTTACAATATGGCTTCCATCTAATTATCGCACTTTTTTTGACTCACCCGGTATACACCTTCAGCTTTAAAATGACTCTTGTTTCTAATTCTTACGATGCCCAGAAGTAAATTAGTTACAATTCTTTCACACATGAAATTACCTAAAAGTAAGAAAACAAGTTCGCGTTGAAGTTTTCATATACCGGTTATGCACATTTCCAAAGCGAAAACATGAAAATGTTAGTTTTCAGATATTCAAGTTAAAATGAAAGCTGATATCGAGGGTTGAGAGCACAAAGGGCTTAAGGCCATATCTACATTTGATCAATCCCAAGACCAAAAGATTTCAAGACCTAATGAGTCTTTCCAGACAAATGATCTTAAACCACTATGTAATTATTATTCAAGTCATGAAATCTGTTGTTCTAGGGATTGTTGCCTTAAGTACAGCCTTTGCTTTGTGTTCTCAACCATCGATATCAACAATGTAAATCATGTGCAAAAATTACAATTTTGTCAGAATACGACTATACGAATAACAAAGTATTTTGTACTATAGCTCATAATGGAAATTGCCGAATTTAATGGAGGTACGTAATGGATGGTCACGTATTATTTAACTTGTTTGGAACTCCCCCTGGTCTTTGTTCACAGTTTTTGGTGTTTGGTACTTGCCAAACTATAACATTTGTCAGTAATCAATCAAAGTAGGCTGTTGCCAGTAATAGAGCCCAGATCTAAAATAACCATAGCTTACCAAAGTGACTCTGAATTGCTGTCGAAGTAGTTATGTAATAGTCTGGGAATGGATCCCCGACAACAGTTCAAACTACAGGGCGTCTCAATAAAAGTGTAACACTCATAAATTGCTTGTTTTAGGCATGAAATCGTGTTGTAATTTATACAAATTTGATGTCAAATTCAAGATAAAGGACCTATCTTTCCAGTACAATTTACCCCATCACGATAGCTTTTGTCAATCTGGAGATATATATGCAATTGTTTGCAGGTAAGCGAAATGCACTTTTCAATATAGCGATAGAAACACACGTTTCTGAATAACATTTTCAAACAATAGCATTGTGTAAAATAACAGCATCCGTAAAGCCACTGCAAATCTAAGTGGGTGATTCTATTGAATGATGATCTGTGGATGTCGGCTAGAGGGTTGTGTCTGGCGGAGATGATAGGATCTGCTTGGAGAGCACGTCGTACTCTGTCGATATTCAGCTGTGTTCTTGCAGTTTTTGGTCTTCCCAAATTACCAGAGTTCAAGTTGTGACTGGTGGTATAGTTAACATACTTCTGGTTGTTCCTTGTCACCATTTAACGAACAGGTAATTTCCTACTCGGAAACTGCAACTGGAATTGTTTGATGACTTCTGCAGCGTTTCGCGTTTCATGATACTGCAACACCATGAACACCCTCTCATCGAGAGTAAACTGCAACTGTTGCCCATTTCCTGCTGCCATGTTTCTTTTTCAGGCACCAACATCCATTGACAAGATTGCTAAAGATCATGATGAATGCACTTTCTGCATGATAGGATAGTTACATGATTGATATCATAAGAACAATGCACTAACACCAGTGCTTATTGATGGGTGCAAATCAATTATTACATAACAGTTGTCACACATTTTACACATGTTTCATTACTATTGTTTGAAAATGTTATTCAGAAACGTGTTTCTATCGCTTTATTGAAAAGTGGCACAGAGTGGATTTCGCTTACCTGCAAACAATTGCGTATATCTCCAGATTTACAAAAGCTATCATGATGGGGTGAATTGTACTGGAAAGATAGGTCCTTATCTTGAATTTGACATCAAATTTGTATAAATTACGATACGATTTCATGTTTAAACAAGCAATATCCGAGTGTTACACTTTTATTGAGACGCCCTGTATACACACAGCTCATAGTGGGTTGCATAGTCAAAACTAAGTAATACACTTTACTATGGGAGACAATTTGACCTTGGATTATTGTCAGCATGAGCCATGACTGCAGTAAGTGGCGTGGGTAAATCAACTTGATGCAATCAGCCCTGTGTATGCTTGAATGGTTGCCCGGGTAATAGAATCGGATTATAACGTCACGTCAATGGCAAATTTGAAATGGCCATAATACTCACCAAGTGATTCATTCATAACTATTGTCCTGTCTCTGTACTTGGCTTTTCTACAAACAGGATTTCCTAACAACTCCAGTCTCCATAACTGTTGCCATGACGATACGACTCTTGCCAAGGCCTTCATGTCTCTAAGCTTATTATCGTTGGCAACAAATTGAGTGATGTAGCGTAAGATGCGTAGGTCTGCGATATCATCAATGTTATTACTGGATATGTTGAGTACTTGGAGACATACCTTGGGAAAGGAATTGATGGGAAGATAAAAGAGTCTTGGTGATGTGAAGAGCACTTACCAGAAATAATTTTGTACAAAACTTTCCATTCAGATAAAACTGCTCATGATTTTCTGCGGTTAGATCATCACAATCATTTAACTTCATTGAGGAGGCAAATGAAGTTGTCCTATCATGATCATATCAGTACTTATATATTATAAAATATACCGTAGTTGCATTTTCCCATATACTGTTGAAGCATACTATATTAAATAGAATACAGGAGGAAGAGACAGTATGGGTCTGTAGAAAACCTGTATACATAAATGGCGGGACTGGGGATCAATCCAGGGGTCGATTTCACTAACGTTAAAATGCATCGTTAACCCATCGTAAGACCAAAACCCATCGTTAGCTACAACCACCTCTTGACCCCACGCAACATTAACAAAGGGTTCGATTTTTCTTATGCATTATTTATATACCTTACGATGCGGTGAACACTTATGACGGGTTTTCCCGTCTTTGTGAAGTCTACTTGTAGTTACGAGCTGAACCCTTCGTTAGCTACGATGCATCGTAATGTTAGTGAAATCGACCCCAGGTCTTTTTCGTTAACCGCTTAGGCTTTGAGTCTAAAGATATTTGCTCAACAGAGAGACATTCGCTTGCTTACTAAACTGTACTTTTAATCCCTTCTGCCAAAAACACTTCACTCTGCGGATGGGAAGAGACATTCACTGGCACTGTTCATTCAAGATTCATGTATAATAACACTCTCCATTTGAGCAAATAATTCTAAGCTAATGTCTGTGGACATAAATGGGCTGGTTAAAATAAAAAATAGTGATAATGATAATGTTCAATAAAACACATGTAATCAAATGACCCGGGGGGGGTACTCAAGTTTGGTTTGGGTAGGGACGTGCCGCAGGGAAATTTGAAAAGCCACCCATCCAAATACCAATTTTCAAGAAAAAGGGACCCATCCATATACCAAATCTTCCAAATTTTGAGTCAAGTTTGATCAAAAATTGCATTTTTTTCGCCCAAATTTGCGCTATTTTGGCACAAAATGTCTAAAGTTTTGTGAAGAAATGTCCAAATTTGCGCCATTTGGCGCAAATTTTGGAAAATTTTGAAAAGTGACCCATCAAAATACCACATTTTGGGAAGAAAAAGGACCGATTGAAATACCAGAGAGCCTGATTTTGCTACCCGAATTTGCGGCACGTCCCCATAACCACTTTTGTACTAAGTACCCCCCCGGGTCAAATGATAACAGCCGAACCTCAGTTTTACTATGCCTTGGTCAAAAAATAAAAGAACACCAAAGCCAAAACAATGACTTAACATAAATTACAATTTAACAAATTTAGAACAACCCTACAGTTGGTATGGCATGAATGGAATTCTATGGAGAGCCACAAGAGTCAATTTTGATTCTTATTGATACAGTTGGTGGAGGACTAAAGCTAGGATTCCTTTTATCCGTTTGCGATGCGGATGCGGTGCGCTTTGCACTGTAAGGGTACTGGTAGTGGTATAATTTATAGCACACGATTTAATGGAGATGAATGGTATCAGGTTGAAAGCTGAGATTCAATTTTGTCCGTTCGGTTTTAATGCGTTTTCATTTCAGCATCTTCTTTAATTGAAAAGTTTCCGCATGACCAAAACGGATGAATCGCTCCAGGGACCGATTCAAATAAACGCATGGGTTTCCGGATAGCCGAACCGCAAACGGACTGAATAAAAGGAATCACTCTCATTGAAAACCATTATATTGATTAAAACACACCGCATGCGAAACGCATGCAGAATCGCATTGAAAACCAACGGTCAAAATTGAATCTCAGCTTAAACTTAATCCTATTCAATCATATGCTTTAAATTATACTACTACTAGTACCCTTACAGTGCAAAACGCACCGCATCCACATCACAAACGGATAAAAGGAATCCTAGCTTAACCCTCGTCCACCTAAGGGGGGGCCCCTAACGGATCGTCGCCGATTGCTCCAAAACGCAAAACAAAGTGAACCTGGGCATTGAAGTAATTGTTTTTACATCCTTTGGGGTCATTTTGATGAAAAAAAGTCGGGGGTACCACCTTAGGTGGGGGTAGGGTAAGCTGTCAAAGTCCATGGGTAGGGGGGGTGGTAACCACCCCCCTATATAAAAAGTCGCCATTTTGAAAAATATCTGCATGCTAACAAGCTTAAACTTACAGAACATGTTAGAACTACCATTTCCTTTATTCATTAGCAAAAAACTCGATGAAAATCCGATATTTAGAACTTTTATAGCAATTTTTTGAATTTTTTTCAATTTCCGCCGAAAATCAGATTTCGGCAAATTTTTCCGACCTAAAGTACTTTATGACGTCATAATTACGTAACGCCTTGACCGATTTTCATGATTTTGGTATCAATAGAAAGAGGAGACCCTACCCTATACTATGGTATAAAACAACCACACTTTTGGCACATCAATTTCATTTTTACAGGGGGGGGGTGGTAACCACCCCCCCTTAGGTGACGACGTAGTAGAAAATACGTTAGGTGGACGAGGGTTAAAGCATGGCTTACACTATGACATATTTACAATGGAGGATGACGAATGTGAGTTATGGACGTAAAGAATGAAAAAAAAGTGAGTAAAAATGACAGAGAAATATCTTGAGACTTACTGATAATGCTGCTAGTGTTCTTGGATCAAACAGTAGTTTTTCTCCTCCAGGCAAGCTTTGTTGTTCTATGTGCAACTCTCGTAATTGGTCTAGTCTATCAAGACCTTCTATTACTGTGATATTATTACAACCTAAATATCTGTAAGAAAAGAGGAATGTACATGAATTGGTTACTGGAATTACGTAACCAGTTTTGTTTGTGTACCGTATCCAAGTTGATCCATATGGGTCACATGGGTACCATAGAAAGAAAGTCATATCTCCACCAGTGTCCAGGATTTTGGTTTTGTGCCAAATGACCATATCAAAAAGTTAACAGCTCATGATCCCCAATCACAGACAAACAACGTTTTGAAGATAAGCCCAGGCATGAGAACAATTGCTAACAAAACATCCTGAAACTTCCTGAAAATAAGCACTTTGCTATACTTCTGAACAGGGAATTTTTCAAAGAAAATCTTAAAATTTCAGGTCTCATGCCTGTAAGCCTTGAACATAACGGCCATTCTCACGAAAATGACTCCACTTGAATTGGAAAAATCGAAGAAAAAAAATGAAGTTTCATAAAAACGTCTTCAATTAACTTTTTTTATTAGCTAGTATATCAAGTATCATGGAACCACAAAAGTTATCATTACACGTTACTTGCCTTAAACTTTTGTACCACTGATTTTGACATTTCACTGGTAATAAATCATCCAATATTTGGCCCACCCACTACTATATGAGGTCTACCTGAGGGTTGTGAAGGACACAGTTATACCCTCAAGGCATATTCCTGACCTTCAAGGCATGAAAAATGGTAACTTAATGGGTTGTTGACTAAATATTGGATGATTTATTACCGGTGAAATGTCAAAATCAACAGTACAAAAGTTTAAGGCAACTAACATGTAATGATGAACACCACTATTCTTATATTTTTATACAAGAACTTTCAAATTTAGCACATACAAGAATAGGAAGAGCTGTCAAACAAGTGCCTGTCCTGCCCTATTTGAGGCAACAATTAAAATAAAGTTGCTTAATTACTTCGAGGAGCAACTCGGAGAAGCCTAAAATTGACATAAGAAATAAATTCACGGATCTTCGTAATTTTTGTTCTTGCATTGGATAACGTAATATACATAACGTAATATACATTTTGATGTTTTTCCATCAGTTGAATTAAGATGGTCACATATAATGCTGATTATTTTGGCTAAACATTGTCAGGGGATTAGGGCCTATGTCTTGATATGCATAAAAGTAGTCTAGACTCTTGCATATTTTAGATTTGGTGATAACGTAATATACATGCTTAAAACGGACACATTAAATTTTGGAATATAATTTGTTTTTAAAAGCCAAACTTACGACCAAACAATTTAAATGTTATGATTTACAAATGAACACATGTTAGCCTTCAAGTTACACAAAAAGTTTTATGGTTAACGTTCAGTATGAGTATGAATAAGAACATGTTTTTTATGATGTAGCTATCACTATAAAATAGATGCCTTACACTGAGAAATGCCATTTTTGCCTAATTTGGTGTCTTCTGGAAGCAAAATGACCAAGATAACGGTAAACAAGTATGGAAAACTATATATTTCCACGTAGAGCTCACCAAGTACTACATGAATATGAGCCTGTACGTTTACTTATTTTAAGCAAAACACAGAAATTGTCAGACCAAAGAACGAAATATCGCTACTGGCGTCATTTTCGTGAGAATGGCCGATAATCAGAATAAGAGTAGCATATATGAATGTTGTTTTTAACCAAAACCCTCAATTTTTCTTCTTTGTTTTGAACACCACTTGTGAAATTTTTGAGGTTCTGCATCAATTGCATGACAAATGGCCTTAGCGGGAACATACCTCCATTCACATGTTAAAAGCACAAACCTTGACAGTACATCAACTCTAAACCATTTTCGATAAAAGGCATCTCCTGGAAAATTGTTGAAAAATGCCTCTTTGTCACTATGTCCAAGGTGGAATTCAAACCCAGCCCAGGACTATTTGCACTCCGATATGAGGCAACCACATGTCGCCATGTGAGTGTAAGAAAGTTGTATCTGCAATGGCTGCCATATGTGATATTTCTAACACCTTGTTGCTAAAATATCAAAAAAAACCCTAAAAATCTGACCCAAGACTGGACATCATCATATAGTGTGCAATGCAAAGTTATGAAAAATGGTAGCTCTTGCATGATACGACTTCCTTGCACTCACATGACGATTGTTACCTTTGCCCATGAGATCAAAACAGTCAGAATAGAACTTCATACTGAAAGTTAGACTATGGTCACAATACTTCGAACGAACAGTTATGAATGTTTTAGTGTTTAGTCCGTCTAGAGGGACCACGCAACTCCCTCACTACTTGCTTCGCTCGCTGCCTGTGATCCTTCTAAACGGATTAAACACTTCGCAAAAAGTATTGTGACCATAGTCCTAAGTACTTACAACTTGCTGAGTTTCTTGAGTGGTGCTAGATTTTCTATTCTACTGATGTTGTTGTTCTGCAGATACAGATGAGTTAGGTTGGCAGCAAAGCCAAGGTTTTGGATCTGGGAGATCTTGTTGTCATATAGGTATAATACAGAGAGGTTGCGACACTGTGATAAATCATCCTGGAAAGTAAAAAGAATAGAGAGAGATTGGTCTAGAATCAATCAATCAATCAATCAATGATACACAGTACTTGCATGATATGCATACCCTATTAAGGAGTCTATTCGTACAGGGGACCAACGGCTTTACATGACTTCCAAACCGCGGGGCAAGTAGAGTAACGTTTCTTGCCCAAGGAAACATGGAGACAAATGAAAATGCTTTGCTCTGTGACGCTTGTTGGTGCATCCAACCAACTCACTGCCAAGTGAACTGGCACAATGCTGAATAAACCAGCACTTCTCACAAGCAAGGATAGGACACTAAGAAAACATTAGAAATTACAAAATTACTTCAAAACAGATAAAAATGATGCTTTTGAATTTGAACATTTCATACAATATTTTGCTTGAAACTCCTGTCAAATTCTGTCTTGCAAAAACACTGCCAATAAAATTTCTTAAGGAACTCAAGAAACTCATTTAATAGGAACTTTATTTCAATTTCAAAGATCCAATGGACTTAATTAAGAAGTTAGTTTTTGGTGCAAATTTAATCAAAAATATTCTTAAAAATTACCAAGTAATATGGATTTGCCAAACAAGTAATACCGTGTATATATATAACCGTATTTCTTGGTTGAGGATATAATTTACATGCGTGAGTTTAGCATGTGCGCGCCAAAAACACATCAAGTGCACTCAGCTTAGCAAGAACACACTTTGAATACACGATCAAGATTATTTTAAGACCTAATTCATGCAATACGGTTATTTGGGCATTCGGGCAATGGGATTCAAGGATTCAAGTCAACACTTGTTGATGTTTTGCTAGTCCTTTTACACAAATATTTTATCATTAGAATGCACATATTGGTCTTGGTGCACTGGTTATCATTATAATTATCTCTCTCGTAAATACATATCCCAAAATGTGAGAGTTAAGTGAAAGTTGTTATTTTGGTTCATTTTACGTGACACTTTATAAAATATATGATTGAAGCGATGTCTTCCCCATTAAGTCTCGAGTAGTGTACATCCCATCGGGTCTAATGCCATGTTATGTAAATCCACTTTGCTATTATCAAATAGCCATTTCTGATAATATTTGGTCTGATACAGTGGGACCTCTCAATGTTTTGGACAGGAATTTAATTACTGAGGAGCTCATGTGGTCTGATACAGTGAGACCTCTCAATGTTTTGGACAGGAATTTAATTACTGGGAGGCTTGTGTTGTCTAGCTAGTGGAATAACGCAGGACTCCAAATCAGAAGGTGGCGAGTTCGAGCCCCGCTACGATCAACGAGTTATGTTCTTGAGCAGACATTTCATCCTAATTGCCTCGTCGTCCCAAGCGTTATCATGAGTAGTTACTATGAATATAGTTAATAGCACCGTAAATTGTAGGCAGCTGTTAGTTGGCTGTATACAGTGGTAACGGAATAAGTGTGAAGCACTTTGAGGAGATTTGATCTTCGTAGAAAGCGCTATAGGGTATAAGCACCTGCGTTTAATTATATTTATCTATTTTACTGCAAAAATGGGATACGTAATTATTTTAGTAGCTTGACGAAATAATGCATACTTACAATCTCGTCAATATTCTTCTCAGAAAAGTACAGATGCGTTAACTTCTTCAAATATTGCGTTAGATTCTCTTCTTTCTTCCTGGCAGTTTTCCCGATCAAATCCACACTTAACTTCACCATGGTTGATCTCTGCAATTACTGAGTGTCATTAGAAATAAAATCGGCTCAGTCTATCAGCATATTGATCATATTGATCAAGGTTAAACACTGCTTTGTTGCTACAAGATATTCATGATAATGACTTTAATGGAGCAGTTTTATGAGTTTGATGATGTAGATAACCAATGATGATTGTCCTTTGCTCATCTGCTTAAAAATGATGACATGCTGATTTATAAGTTCTTCCGTAAATGTCTTAACTTCTTGGTTAAATTAATGCATGTCGCTTGCAGGTCTTCATTCTGAAAAATATCAACAAAGAAATCATGAATATTTATGAAGATATGAATATTTATGAAGATATAACAGCAATATAAGAATTCTATTCATCATTCAAAAACTTGGGCATACAGCCATGCATACATAGGCCTATCCTTCAGCTTACACACCATATTTCGAATTTGCACATCCAAAGCCACTATTCTCTTCAAAAATATGCAATGACCAAACTATGCGGGGTTTTTTTTTGTTTGTTTGTTTGTTTTTTAGTAAAATAGGGCTACGCGGATGCGGAAATACCCCCATATTTTTTTTATTTAACTTTTTTCCCAGTAGTAGGAAAAAAAGATGAAAAAACTGAAGCTTTTTCTTTTGCCTGATTGCGTGGTAACTGGTTTAGTAACATTGTGTTCCGTGTCATCATTACCGCGGTTAATACAATCCTGCTGTACAGTTTCTTTGTTGACATCACTGGGGGGGAATTTAAATGGCAGCTTTGTCAAGGCATATCTTCCTATTTGTTTCCTTTAAAGACCAGACTGGTTCTAAATGATATGTCCAATGCATTTAATACATTGTACATTATTAAGCTGGTGACCCAATCCAAAGAAATTTTGGGAGGATTTATCCATGATTTCTTAGTCTGTGTTCGCCAGCTCAACAGACACATCCGGTCTTTGTGCCATCACCTTCATATTATTTATCCAAAAGCTGGGTACGACATTTGGAAACATGGAAAAGATCGTAGACTAGACGTAAAGCTCAAAAAAAAAAAAAAATCGTCATCAGATCCTGATTGCGCCCGTTTGCAGTACTTGATTTTTGTACATGTAACCAACCAATATCAACTTTTTGGCCCAACTTTTATGCCAGTAAAATGTAGTATTAACTTAGGGGTTGTAGAGTTTGGGATATTTGTGCATGCCGCATGGCACATGGAACTGAGACAAAATATACCAACCGTATTATTTGTCTCAGACATGGCAAGGTGAAAAAATGAATTTCAACTTACTCATGTTACTTCTGGAATTCCTTTGGCTTTTTAAAGTTTAATTTAATATTGGCGTAGCCAGGGGGGTGCGGAAGGGGCGCGCGCACCCCGGGGTCTACACAAAAAATGGAAAAAATAAACATAAAAAAATAGGAAAACAATGAAAAAAGGATGCAGTAGTCCTAGTAATTACTGCTAACAATACATTTGGCGACCCGTCCAATACAGGCAGGTACCCCTAGTGACCCCTGGATCCGTCGCCGTTTTGGACTAGGTTTTTTTGCGCACCCCCGGGGTACGCAATCCTGGCTACGCATATGGATAACCTAGCTAGCCTACGCGAACTTTTTCCGTACACCAGTGCAATAATGTTGTTGCTTGTCCGTGTACACTTTAAAATCGCTTAAAGAATTGCGCATGCTCAACGTTTCGCAGTCACTGTGATACTAATTTTCGTGTTTCCATAATTTTTTCATCACTTTTTGTTTGCGAACAGCTGAGGCCTACTGTAACAGTTCTATCTAATTTAATTATTCATAATGTGACGGGATTGGAGTTCACTTCCTAAACTTTAATGTTGCAAGCTAATTTTTACGAGAACCGGCCTAG